>JAPKLX010000017.1:2416298-2432594 GCA_026898415.1 Leonotis leonurus
GATATGATGTAGCTACTGCCCGATTTCGTTTTATTGTAGGTAATTTTTCAACATATAAGATATTGATAAACAATAACATACATGATATAAAACCATTTATGCATGAACCGCTAGATGGAAAGGTATGGACCGCTAGGGGAATTTTGGGTATGTCCCTGGCGGTCCATGCACATTCATCTAGCGGTTCAACCGTAAATGGCTTCATTTATCATTATAGTACACGAAAATCATAATATTAAGTTAAATTAAGCAACATGAAACTCATATAATCTATTACAAATATCAAAATAACATTTTCATTTTCATGTAAACATAGTAATAATATTGAATTTTCCTAAACCAATATACTAAAACATTCACAAATATCATAAAACTATAAGATCCATCATGAACCGCTAGATGAAGTACCATGGACCGCTAGAGTGCCTACGAGGGGTCCGAGCGGTCCATGGTACTTCATCTAGCGGTTCAAGGTTTATGTGAACAATAGCAACATTTAAATGCAATTACCAGATTTTTATCTTCGAGATCACTCTTTTTGATGCCAAATACGAGATAATTCGAGGAGAATGGTTTCAACAACCTCTTGCTTTGTTTGGGAGTGTTTTGAATACTATATATATCAAACAATATTTCTTTTATTCAAAGCATCATATGTTGTTATATATATCAAACAAACATAATAGTCCAAAACTTATATTGTAATTAAGTGCACAATTATTTCTCAAAAAATGTGCAAGAATTGTGTAAGAATGTGTAAGAGTGTGTAAGATATATATATTTTTTAATGAAAATAGGTATTTTCTACATGTATTTCAATATTTTGGGTATTTTGTTAATACAAAAAATCAAAGTGGGTAGATTTCACAATTCTCACTAAATAATAATGAAGAATAATACTCGTACATCCCACTGCTAAACCTAATGCCTTATTTTTTTTTTCATTATAATCAAATGATATTTAATAATTATAATAATTCATATGTTGATATAATATTGCCAATTTACCACCAATCGATCAGATAAGACAATAAGAAAAATAAATCCCCAAATTTACGTCGAGAACCCCAAATTACCGTAATGTAAAAATCTATTATCTCAATCTTTCTCTTTTAACCTTTGCTAGATTTTCTTGATTGGCACCTCCGCAGCTCCGCTCCTTGCTGCTCTATCTTCGCGGTACCTTTCATTCCTCCTTAAACATCAATCACCCTAAACCCTCAAGATTTTCTGCTGCTCACATTTGTTAATTACTATATCGGTATTATAATTATTGGAAATTACATATATATAAGATAATGGGAAAAAGAAAAAGAAGAGCTGATAAAAATAAAGCACCATTTCATCCAGGTAACCTTTTTCGATTTTTTCATGTCTGATTTTAGTGCAAAACTCCACCTTTTTGCGTACCGGATGTTGAAATCTAGATGATCATTTCTTGATATTTGTGCAGTTTTTTGTTTTTCTTCGTTTTATATTGGGTCATTGGATGATCGTTTATTGGTGGCGGTCTTATCCTTTGTAATGTTGTAATGCGGTTGCTTTTGAAGCCAATACTAAATTTTGTGATCAAGAAATTAGTCTATCCGCTTGATTCTTGTTTTTTTTTTGGTAGAACGGTTTTAAGTTAAGCCATTACTAAATTTATTGACGCGTAGCATCATGGGTCCATTTAGGAAATTTGACTGTATGTAGTTTATTCATTCGGTAGTTGTTTTTGTTTCCCATTGATAGCTTCGAAAGGTCAAATTTTTTACATATATTTGGTAACGTGAAGTTCTTGCTTACAGTTTGACTCAGTTTAGGACTGTGCGGGATTCTTTTCATTGAAACTTTAAAGATGATAGGTTATGTTTGTGGAACTTTGATATATATGCTATTAGGAGAAGTAGAGACTACATGTTTGTGGGTAATGTAGTAGGAGCAGTTGATAGGGCACTTCAATCGATGTTATATTGGAAGAAGAGTTGCCTCGTGTTATATCTAGTCAGATAGACTCTCTAGTATGGTTTCTTCCATTAAGATATCCAGACTCATTTGTGAATGCTGGCAGAAATAGGACATATAGCGGTGCAGATATGCTGGTTATATTCATCAAGAATTGATGATAAGATGTAGGAGTTGTTGGCTCTTTGATTTGTGGATTTATGATTTGGGTTGAAAGTGTATGTGATGGGTGGGTATAATCATTTTTTATACCTAAGGTAGTCTCTGTCCCAATACACGGCTTTATAGAGCATTTGGTTATGAAAACTAGTATGTGAACTTTATAGTAAGGATCTATTTTACATTAATCTCATTGAAATTATGCTTATCCCATCAATTGATATATCATTGCCACTTCTGCACTTCATCTACTTAAACCTTGAACCACCAAATTTATAAAATGTTGACTTGTAGCATGCTCAACGAATGTTGATTAATCCGTATCATGAATAGGAAAATCCCAGCATACCCACATGTGCAAATTATAGGCATGGTCGATGCAGTACTCATCTGCTGTCACTGCCATTTACTTGTCATGAAACCAACTCTTTGTAGAACATTTTAAGTTGACACTTGTGATTTGACTGGTGTTATATGGTTAGAAAGGGGTTTCTGTATGTCTAATTTAAAAGTGCTGTCAGTATTAAAAACTAAGTGTATTGCTCTTATTTTAGTATCTTTGGTAGGGTTTTATATTTTAACATGTTCATTCAATTTCTATTTCCATATGCTCTTGTTGTTGCTGATTTTGATTAGTGCAAACTTTACTAGCTTGTCTGAATTCTTTAATCTTAGCCATCTCCATTGAATATTTATATGCATTTTTTCCTCTCTTTCTGGAGAAGAATAGATTTTGAGCCTAGGCAACTGCAATTTGCCATAATCCTCATGCATTAAACTAATAGAGTGCTTATTAAGAAGCTTGTGCCATTTTATCTTGTCCAGCAGTTCTCTGTCACCTCCATTTTACATCGGCTCTGTCAACTGCAATTTGAAGTTTCATATTATTGCACTTCAGTTTTGAACTGAAGAGTCACTAGCTGGCCTTGCATTTTACGTGCTACTAAAATTCTGGCCGTCTCATATCTCTAATCACTAATCCGTATCATCTGTCAATTTTCAGATACCATACTACATGCACCTGAAGTAGATCTTCAGTCTAAACAGGTTAGTTTACCATAGTACTTTGGGCTACCCCCCTCTCATTTTTACACCAGCTAGTCAGCTACACCAGAGACCTTTTGACCAACTTGAAAACGATGTATCACTAATCACAGGCACTATTTATGGATTCTCCGGATGGTTCTATTAAGAGATCACCAGGTCGCGATCAGAATCACGGTTCCAGCCATAGAATACTGTTGAGGCATTCTCGTCACCCCTTTGGTCGCCATTATTCTAGAAGAAGCTCTAGTAACTACTCTGATGCATCCAATTCTAATTGGAAAGGTTTTCCTGTCTATGATACTAAGTTGTCCTTCAAACCGGAAAATAAAGACGTTTCGTCCTTCCCTTATAGAGGTACATTATGAATCTGGCTCAACTTTTTTAATCAAACAATTAAATAAATCAGCCTTAAAAAATTGTTATTGTTAATTCTATTGTCTCGCCTCCTCACTTTTATGTCCAATATCAGGGAGCAGGATATTTCAAAAACCCGATAGGATAAGGAGTTCTTTGGGAGAAAATATAGTATCTGGTGATGTGCGGAAGATGGAATGCCGGATATGTCAGAAGCGTCTTAGGAAGAATCCCTTCATTTTTGAGAACTCTTCATCTACAGATCTCTCAGTTGTGGCTGTTCTAGTTTGTGGCCATGTTTATCATGCGGAATGCTTGGAACAGAAAACAAGCCACGAAAATAGCCAGGATCCGCCTTGTCCGCTATGTGTAAGTCAGATATGAATGTTGTCTAAATAGAATAGGAGTTGCTCTACATGCATTCTGACATGATGTATATGAAATCTGCTACTGTAATCAAAACTCTAATATAGGTAACAGACTATATGTTAGATGTATTCTATTAGGTCCCTCTACTGCTAAATGCTAATACAAGGCTTATGTTTCAACCATTCTATAGTCTCTGACTCTAACAAAGTCATAACCTTCAGTGTTGATGAATCTGATGGAAGTAGATATATAATTCGGATATGTATTTTATTTTTAAGTTCTATGAAGTCCTCAACAGAGAGGATTATCAATATTGGCCTTCTTTCCTTGCATATTTCCATTTTCTTATAATTACTTAGAGAGTGGACGATATAGTCAATGGACTTCGCATACATTGCTTATAAGTGCATGTAAATATATGATGGTTGCTACATATTTGGTGCAATCTATTTAACTTCAGAAGGTAAAATGATCAGCATGTATGTCGGAATAGCCATGGCCACTTCTTCTTGCATTTTGCCTTCTGCCTTGTGCTTCTGTGTGAAGATGTTGTTTCTTTCACAACTCCATTTGCAGGTGAGGCCTTTTTCTGCAAAAATAGGAGTGCGAAAATGAAACTAAATACGATAAGCATGCATTCTGAACTGTCACAAATGGATAAAGAATCTCTTACTTGTGCTTGGAGTGTGGAGGGATCTTGAATCTGTTGTTTATTGATTGTATCTCCATTCTCATCCTCCCTTTTAAGCTCATAGTCATTCTTACCTTTCATTTCTGAACCTTGAACTGTTGAAGAGCTTGATCTTGTTGTGCTGTTTCGTTCATCTATCACCAGACTCAACTGCAGGGATGACGAAGGTCACGTACATGCCCATGTAAGTATACCATGTCCTCGATTTTCTCAGCATTTCATCCTCGTGTTTTTGTTTCATCACTACACGTTATCCTTACATTCATATATATATGAATTGAAACGCAACCAACCTCTAGTACTCGTTTCTCGAGTATGGCGAGTCGCTCCATAAGCGTGCCTTTGTGCTGGACTTCCTCCAGAGCTGAGGATAGAGTCTTGCACTCGTTTTGGCCTTCAACTGCACAATCATCCCTTCTTGGCCTCTCCTCTAAAAGCATAATCTGCATTATCTTACCATGAATATCATATCATCATAGATTTTTCTACTGTTCAAAATACAAAAGTGAAATAAAACAAGAGAAGATTTACCGAGCGATCGAGACGATCCAATCGAGCGATGACGGGAAGGGACAAAGGGTTTTCTTCATGCTCCATGGGGATCACTAGTACACTATCAGAAACTCAGTATTTTTGTAAGAGATAGAAGATGAAGAAGAAGATTTAAGTAGATAGGATTGGGTTATTAATGGCAACTACCTAGCCCATACTTTGGTTGTCATTTTTTACACATATATAGACTTCATCATATCACCAATAATTTGGCATATCTTAACTGCACGCTCTGACTCTCCATTTACACGCACGAACAGCTGTTTCAAGATAGTTCCACAGCCTAAAGATTTGGAGAAGATTTAATTTAAATAATGTTTGAATATAAAAATAATATCATTTACAAACTGTATCTACTATATTAATCATTCATTGTATGCATTATTAATACACGTAATGAATGACATCGAATGGTGATCATGCTGCATGCATGGTTGTGCAATATGGGTTTTTCTTTTTAACTTGAGTTAAGTTTAGGATTCTTTGAAGGGTCATCCTATTGTAGTTTCAAATGAAATCCATCTCATCACAAAAATCTCAAGAGTTCTTCCACAAAAATCTTAAAATAAGACGTACATGAAAATGATATTGAGAAAGCTTTGGAAGATATAGTATATGAAGTAAGATATAAATATAAAAACAGATGGCTTGTAATGATAATAGCCAATTCAAAACAATTGTACTTGTAATAAGAAGGGAGGTGCGTCCCGCCTCCTTCCAACCTTAGCAAGAAGATTCGAATCTTTGCCTCTCCCTTTCAGCTGTCGAAGGAAAACAACCCAAATACGCGGTGGAAGATGAAGATGGGACGATGGAGTTGGAGCAAATTGTGGCGGAGAGGAGCAAGAATGTTCTTATTCTCATGAGCCACACCGGCGGTAAAAGTGTTCTCTTTGATGAATGGTTGTCTTCAATGGAAATTTCAAGTGTTTTTTTCCTCCTAGGAATTCAAGGTTAACACTATTTTTACTCATGAAGATCTTATGACAGAAGTGTTGGGTAAAAGTTGACATAGATTGTACTTTCTGTTCAGGGATATGCAAGATTGCATAAAGTGGCAAATGTAGTTATGTAGCTCGTGTTCTATGATGAACAAAATATTTTCCTTGTTGCCTACTTTCTTCTGCTGGTTCTTGAAATTTAACTCAGTTTTTGGGATTAAGCCACAAACAAAAGAGATGTTTTAGATTTCATGTTCCTCCTGTTGAATGCGTCCTCGATTAATTCCTCTTAACTTTCAGCATCTAATATAGAATAAGCCACTTATCTCATTTAGACATTGTTTTGTCTTCATAGGCTAATAATGCTGATCAAATCTTTATCTCGTTTATGGAATTCCTATCTAGCTTGAGTTATTTACTTTTTAAGACATCTTTATTACACACACAAATTTAAATAATATATATTTCTATCATTACTTTATACCTTAAACATCCTTAATTCTCGTGTCGAAAAGAAGTGTCCCAAGCTAGTTGGGACGGAGGGAGTAATTGATAGTTTGAACATAGAAAAGGGAACAATTTGTTATTGTTGTTGCACAATTGCTGCCCACATGGAACAATTTGTGCACAAGAAAAGGGAAAGAATGAAGGGATGTTTATGGTAGGAAATTAGGATTTTTGTTATTGTTGTTGCATTATTTTTAGATAGTTTTGGGTTCTTTTTGTGTGATTATACTTTGATGCTCAGTGAAGTAATTTCTACTTGTGGCGTGTGTGATTTCAATGATAATTTTAATTATGGTAATAGGAGTATTATATACTTTTATATTATACCTTATTTTATTACATAATAACCAAACAAAACCTTAATCAGATTGGTTTTTGACACATTACTCCATTTTGAAAACTACACAATGAATTAGATTAGAGTTTTGATCATATATGTGGTTGATTACACAGTTTTAAAAAAGAGAATAATTAAATCTTAATAAATTAGTTTGAGATAAAAATACTATAATTTTTTTAATAAATAATTAAACATTTTTATGTGTGCAACCAGCTATATTATTTATTGATTTGGTTAGTGTACAGAGCTAAACAAAACAGATTTAATAATGAAACATCATTAATGGCTTAATTATAATTAGTAATTCCTAAATCTAATTATGTAACGCCTAATTCAAACGATTGCAGGCTTGAAGAACTTTACCCACACCAACCCACCCTACACACACCCTGAAGGGATTGAACTCATAAAATCACCCAAAAATGACCGAGTCTTGTCTGGATCTTTTAAGCTCAATGCACGCATAGATCTCAATAACTAGTAACATCTGATCCACGCCATCGCCTACACCCATAGCTCCATTTTTGTAGTTCATGCGGGAGCTAGATTCTTTTTGTATTTGATTCTTGCTCTCCTCCCGCGCCAATGTCATCGTTGGACCCCAAATTCCGGCCAAATGCGTCCAACATCATTACACCGGAGTCCCAATTGGCGGCTGAATCCGGCGAGTCGATTTCGAATCCCAGGGATTCCGCCGCCGCTTCCCGGAACCCTAGTTTTTCATGCCAGCATTTGTTGGAGCTTCGAACCAAGCTGGGCCCCAACTGGTTCCTGAGATTTCGAGACTGCATCCACGTCCGCCCCCTAGGGCGAGCGTCCATTCGCCGCTGGGAGGCCGCCAGGTGCGACGTGTGCGGCTGCAGGCCGCCGCGTGTCCTCGCCTGCTTGTCGTGCCCCTCCGTACGGTGCGCCGAGCATGCCCCTCCGCACGCAATGGAGGCATCACATCACGTGGCGGTCGACGTCGCCCGGGCCGAGCTCTTCTGCTGCTCCTGCGGGGACCAAGTGTACGACCGCGATTTCGACGCGGCCGTCGTGGTGGCTACTACAGGAGTCGGCGTCCTCCCCCCGGCGGAGAACGTGCGGAAGCGGAGGCGCGTGGATTACAAACCTTGGGTACCCGATCCCAGGGAGCTGGCGCTGATCGCGGAGAAGTCGAGCCCCTTGCCGCCAAGTCAACTCGTGGGCGACTCGGTGAGTCGAATCGAAGGGGATGCGGAGCTACCCTGCGGGTTGAGAGGGCTATGCAATCTTGGGAATACTTGTTTTATGAACTCCGTTTTGCAGGCGTTGCTTCACACGCCGCCGCTGAGGAACTATTTCTTGAGCGATAAACACAATCGCTTCTACTGCGAGAGAGAAAACAGAACAATCGTGACGCGTAAGAGCGATACAAGTAAACCCAACAATAAGAATTTGCAGTTGTGTCTAGCGTGTGATTTGGACGCCATTTTCTCCGCGGCGTTCTCGGGGGATAGGAAGCCGTACAGCCCAGCTAAGTTCTTGCACAGGTCTGCTTTTGGGTTAAGAGTGCTGTGGATGTGCTTTTTTTTTCCTCCTTCACTGCAATTTCTTGTTTCTCTTTATTTAAAAGTTGGTGTGCTTGTTATTGTACTGCTCACATTCTTGAATGGGTGCGGTTCTGTGATACAGTTGGTGGCAGCATGCTTCAAACCTTGCAAGTTATGAACAGCAGGATGCTCATGAATTTCTGATTTCCATGCTTGACGGCATTCATGAGAAGATGCAGAAGGACAGGCGCAAGCCTCATACTCAAGGTGAGACAAATTACTTTAACTCGACGTGATGCAAAATCTTGATTCTCCTAATCTCCTTGCATTGTTTAAATGAAAACCTTGTATTTTTTTTGTCCCAATAACGTATACTTTAAAGAAAACCTTGTTTTTTTTGTCCCAATACAAACTCAACGATTTTTCCAGATGTTGCAGCTGGATCCTGATGTTTTCGTACAAAAATGTTTTTGGGTCAGCTCCACTTTACTTCCTGTACTTTTTGAAATTAGACAAGTAGTTTATTACCACATTTTATCCATCATATTCCTGTCAAATGCCTTCGGGGACCCCTTGCCATCCTAACACACACACACACATATATTGTTTGGAGCTGAACAAATTGATGAACATTATTCTTTGGCATTTATGTCTTGTTGAACTTGTGCTCTGCTCTACATAGGTTCTTGTAGCTTTTTCTCTCTGATCAAAATGCATGATTCACTTCTTTAGATTTCGCTCATGAATACAACGAACAAGAGAACAGAGACTGGAAAATAACTAATATTTTAGAGTGTTAAGTTAATCTGTAGATGTAATGGAATAAATGTTTAAGTAAGTTCAAGAGTTCTTCACATCCTCTCAGCATCTCATACATAGTATCGCATCTACTCTAGGCAAGCCTAAGTACTTTAACAGATGGAGTAACATCGATTTCTAACTCTAAATGCAGGATACGGGTCTAGGTTTTCCAGTTGCCTTAGGCATTGATATATGCAAGTGCTGTCAGATTTAGGGCCAATTTCAAAATTGGGAGCTTGCGATCTGCTTCTCTCCTGTAAGTCTCACTTTCTTTGGTGCAACTGGCTTTCATCATAGGGTCCATGCCTAGGACTACTTAATTTGCTGCTTCAGCTTTGGTTGTTCTCAGACACCATACATCATAAGAATGCTAAAGTTACTGTTATGCATGCCAATTGAAGCCTTTCAGTCCAAAAACCTAGACATGTTGGTGTTTGCCAAGATTCTCGTTGTACCATTCTTAGTGAAACTGCCCTATGCTTTTGGGGAATATTGAGTTGGTTTAAGTTTACAGGATTCGATAGAGTCACACCAGTTGAAACCTTTTGGGGGTGTCTTAAGTTGCTTGAAGTATCTTGTTAGTAGTTTTTTCACAACAACCTACTTATTCTAATTTGGGTGCATCGCCTAGCTATAGTTATTTTCCGACTTGTATATCCTTGGGAGTTATAAAAAAATTGTTAGTAACAGGTTTCGATCCTCTCAAAAATGATATACTCAGTTTCCAAGGTCCAATTAAATTAAGCTGGAACATAAGTACTTTGATTTGAAACAATTACGGTTTAGATTGCTTGAAATTCCCCATAACCAGAATTCGTTAGGATATCTTTCTACAGATGACGGAATCTCAAAAACAGCATTTTGTTGTTTCCTAATGATAATTCAACATGTAACTCTTAAAAAAATTATATATACATATAAAATAATAATGCAACTCTCCCTGTTGGGTAGTTTGGACTTTGGGCCATTTTCCTACATTATTTATTGATTGTGAAATCTAATAGCAGTCTTGGTTATTTCCTATGCTACATTGATATGCCGTCATATTCTTATTTAGCTATTATGAAGAATGCATGATTGATTGATGATATTTCTGACATGTTTTCTGGCATGTAGGCAGTGGAGATTGTTGTATTGCTCATCGCATATTTTCTGGCATCCTTAGATCTGATGTCATGTGCACATCCTGTGGTTTCACATCTACAACGTATGATCCATGTGTAGATATATCATTAGACTTGGAACCAAATTATGCCGGTTCAGCAAAAACGGCATCTATAAGATCCAATTATTCTCTCCATAACGAGGCACATTCACTGAATTCTGGCTCAAGTCCAACTGTTTCTACACTGGTGGGATGCCTTGATCATTTCACTAGACCTGAGAGATTGGGGTCCGACCAAAAATTCTTCTGCCAGCAGTGTCAAGTGAGGCAGGAATCTCTTAAACAAATGTCCATAAGGAAGCTTCCTCTCGTTTCTTGCTTTCATATTAAGCGGTTTGAGCATTCCCCAGTCCGTAAAATGTCGAGAAAGATAGACCGCTATTTGCAGTTCCCATTTTCTTTAGACATGGCACCATACCTCTCGTCATCCATTCTTAGAAGTAGGTACGGAAACAGAATGTTCCCGTTTGATGGGGACGAGCAAGATGCATCTAGTGAGCACTCTTCACAATTTGAGTTGTTTGCTGTCATTACCCACTCTGGTAAACTTGATGCTGGTCACTACGTTACATACTTGAGATTTGGCAATCAATGGTACAAATGTGATGACGCTTGGATCACTAGAGTGAATGATGATGTCGTCAGGGCTGCACAAGGATACATGATGTTCTATGTTCAGAAAATGCTTTACTACAGAGCAAGTGAAAGTACATGCGCTTCTTGAGCATTCGGTTTGGTAAAGACCAAATATCTCGAACAACGAGTGTCTGTGGGGCCGTATTTGATGAAGGACAGCATCTGAATAAGGTTCGGTATGCTGTTAGTTCGTACAAAGAGGCTCATTTTGATGCACAATATTTTGATTTGGTTGGAGATTGATTGTATGTGTCTCCACTGAAGATTTTGTTGATCCCAGAAGAGATTACATGGAAACAGATCTATGGTATGTTTTACCTATTTCCTTACTCATAATTCTGTTCTGTTGTAGGAGATCAGACTCTAAAGTGTAGGTATATAGAAGCTCAAATACTGACCTCAGACTTCTTCTTCTTCTTCTATTGGTGATAAAATGATTTGAAAACTCTCTGCCTCTCTGTTTCTTCATTCTTGCTGTCATTGTATGCAATTCAAACTATTGTGTGAATCTACTACTGTACTCATTCAAACTATTGTGTTACAACAAATACATCTGGACTTGAAAACGGAAATAAATATTTCTTGGAAAATATTCTTAATCAAAGGCCATTCCGACGCACAGGAATGTGCTTTAATTTAGTCTTTTTACACTTGCTTATACTCAAATCAAAGATCTGATACATTTTTGAATAATTGTAGCTTTGTTTCCAATATCAATTCCCTTTTGATGCCAATAAATTCCTATGGGAACTGAACAGTATCTGTTTTCAAGTTAGCATTTGAAAATTGAAAGGTGTTTGCTAATTATTTTTTTTCCAATAATGGATCTCTTGCCTCCTCAACTTTGAGTCCGATAAAATTGGGCCAGGCCCAAACCATCTAAAAGTATTTCCATAAAAAAGAATAAGAAATACTCTCTCCATTTCGATATATTTTAATTTAATACCACTTCATCAAAATTATAAGGAGTGTTTAGTAAGTAAGATATTGAAGTATTAATATACAAAAATTAAAAATAAATGTTTAGAGCTGAAAATATATAAGAGAACATTTTAAAAAAAGGAAAATTAAATATTTTATCTTTTTATTAAAAAATTATATTTTATCTTTATATTTTCAAGAAGGTTATTTTAATTTTAAGCATAAAAAAGAGAGAGAAAGAAAACAAGATAGACAAGGGGTATATACGTCATTTGAGTTGGAAGCTTAGGCAATCAGCACACAAAGCATAGCATAGGATTTGGATTTTTGAGTCTAAAATTAGTGGATTTTAATGGCTCAAAATTGTTCGGAATAAAATACAGCAGCAGCAGCATCATCCTTCACTGCTCTTATCCGATTTCGATACATCCATTGCCCCAAAAATCCTTTCTTGTTTCCTTAAATCTTGCCCGCCTTCTTCTAATTTTGTGCCCATCCAACTGTATAATCATTGCAATGAGGTAGCTGGAATTTGGGCAACATATGTTCGATTCTCAATTCTCTGTGTTTCTTTCATCTCGTTGAAGCTGTGAATATTGGTTATTGGAGGCGTGGACACTCGTCTCAATTCAGGTGAAATTGGAGGATATTCAATCTGTTTTATATTGTTTCTTGCTCTTAGTTTACCTACTTTGCGTAACTAATTGGTTCTGGTTTAGCTTTTCTTAGTCAATGTTTTAATAGCTACATGTGTAGTTATATGTTGGTCTGAACTATTCATGACAGGAAAGTGGAGTTCTGCTGATGGGTTTGTTTTCAATATTTCGACACGCTTGTTTATTTTGCTTCCCGAAGAAACTCTTTTTGTTTTCTGTAAATGTTTTCTGATGCGAAGAGAACACCTTATTACTTTTATTCGTTTAAAGCTGATGAGTATGTCTGGAATATTTTGTTTATTGGCCATGTCATCTCTGTAAATTTAGTTGTGTTCCAATATTAATGTTGTTGTAGGTTTGGTATGGAGTTACAAAGTATTTGAGGAAACAATCAGATCCACTTTCTTTCAATTCAGGATTCATGATTTCTAAGGTTAAGATGAATATTGATGAAGCCACAAGGCATTCTCCATATATGGCTTTGATAACCAATAAAACATAGGATACAATGAATTAATGGTTAACCAAGAAGCTAGGATACTAAGTAGTTAATGGTGATCGAATTTTCTGAATATTCAGTAGAGGCAGAGATTGGAAGTTCGAACGGAGACTTTCACTCTTATCCTTTCCCACTGGAGACCAGAGACATTCTTAAGGTGATTGCCTGATTGTGAAGTGGAGTTGTATTTTAAGATTTTGTGTTGTTGTTTGAGGGACTCTGCCTGAAGAGAGATATGATATATGATGACTTTGAGTATGAGCCAGCCATGCGGTTATTAGAACATGCTTAGGAAATTTCAAAAGGCTACACTTTACTTCAAGAAGAAAAGCTTCTACCTTTTTAGATTCAAGATTTGCTTTTGTGCAAACCTCCTTCTAGGATGAAGTTATAGATATTAAAAGGTCCGATTTTTGAGAAGCCAAGAATCCCCTTGGTTCATTGGTATTGTTTTGTCCTGTTGTAGACTTTCTGCATATTTAGATTTCCTTGTAGTAGTAAATTGTTACTAACTTTCTGGTCCGGGGTCCCTGTACACAGGGGGTCTTTATACTTATTTATACACACTATATTTTTCTCCTCTCCGAACATATCTCCTTATTTTTCTATTTTACACATCCTATAATAGTGATCATATTAAGGAAGAGGGTGCAAGAACACTTCAGAGGTGTTCTCAGATCATTTTCATGGATAGACTAGAATTTTACCCGATCGTGCGATGCACGACAAATCATTATGATAAAGAATGATAATTATAATTAACTTTAAACAATAATTCAAATTTGATCCCAAACCTTTAAAAATTAATATCGAAGTTTAGTATAATGCTTTTCAGTCTGAATTTTATATATGATCTTCATCGAAAAGAGTCCAAAAACAAAATACTAACATAATAGGAGTCACCAAATGCAGTCTGAATTGTAGACCTTACCTTGACCCTAATTCAAGTTTTTGGTCCCTAACAACATACGTTACAACAAATATGGCTCTCACCAAACATCATTCACATTTTAAATTTGATAAAATAAGAACTATGTTTAGTCTGCAAATTAAACATTCACCTACATATTCAAATGAGAGATAAGTCATAAATAACCATTTGAGAAAACATGCTAAGCTTATTGCTTTTGTGTAGAGTCCAATGCTTTCACAACCTTGGGAATCCAAAATCTTTTGGTAGCATTATGCGGTGAACTAATTTTTCATATCTCGGTGATTAATCATTAATGTACCTGGTCGAATCCTCCAATAAAATACTTCTGCAGAATACAATCTTGCTAAATAATTATGTTCACTACAAACATGGGATTGGAAGTAGCGTGCAACGTCACGCTATAGCATTTGAATCTTAATATAAATAACACGACTAAAGATCCTCCTGTCATGGTTGAAGCATTGATTGCATCTGATATTCCTATACAACCAGAGAGACTAAGACATCTAGCTCAAATAATTAATCAGACACCTCCCAAGGAAAACCTTGGCCTAGATCATTCTGTTTTTGGAAAATTTTAAGGAAATTAGCTTGACCACCTTATTCTCCTGCCCCTTCACCCAACTCACATCATGCTCTACCACCTTGTCTTACTTGTTATGCCTATGGACCTTCATCCAGTTCACAGAATGCTCCTCACCATTCTTCATCTCCAAATTCTCCCACACCCTTAGCAGCTATAAAGGCTGTCAACATTGTGGTTCTAATGATAATTCACCAAGTCCTTCTCCAACTTTTCGTCCTGACCAAATTTCTATACACCTTTCTCCTCGTCCGACCGGAATATCACCTGCAGCAGTATCAACACCTCAAGCCATCACCAGCTTATTCTCCATTAGCTGGTGGTCCATCTTATCAAAGTCCAGAAGATAAAAGTGGGAAAGGTTTGGTGTCTCCATTGCAAACAATTGATCAGTATCCAAAGATTGAAGAAAAAGTAGCAATACGCGAAAAAATTCAGCACTTTCAAATCAACTTTACTACTCCGTCCATGCTGCTAAAAGCAGTCACAGTAGTCGGAGATTAAAAAAGTAAAGTATTGTGTTAAAAAAGAGTAATTAGTATTTTAAAGGTGTATTTTCTTTTTTGGAACGACTCAGTAAAGAAATGTAGCCACTTTAGCAGAACTTAATTGATTCATCAAACGGCTTCAATCGCCCTCTGCTTCCTGAAGTTAATCGTTGAAAGGAGGTTGATTCCGCATCCCCGGAATGGTGGTGGGCAGCATTTGGTTTCTTTGATGGTGTGAAAAGATTTTATTTTTGAGAAAGGTGTAGCATTGCAGAGTCATTTTGAGAATGAAAGTTTATAGATGCCTTTATAAATGGATGTAATTATTCATTGAATAATTGTTTTTAAAAAAAAGTCAAAACTCTCTTTATGTGAAAACTTGTGACTATTTAAATATGTTAACTGCTACTTTGAAAATAACTGTAAAAAAGCTTGTTTTTATATATTATATTGATTATGGCACAGCTGACCAAACTTTGATGATATTAAACTTCTGCTAGATTTTCTCCTTAAAGAATAAATAGCTCTGATTTCTTTACATTGTTTTGTATTGCCAATTCAACATTTATAATTCACTGATGAAACCTTTCTGAACAGTATGGGATTCTCCTTCATTTATGGTTGGCTTTGCTACTTGTAAGTTTTAACTGTATCCGACAGGATTTAGTTCCCATAATGTTTAAAGAACTTATCGTTTTATGACAGATTTACAGTCGGTCATCATGACAAGCATTAAGGATTGGGTTTTCTCTCAAGTGATATCAAAATCAGTAGGTGCCACCAGACCAATGTCCGCATCAGAAAGTTTTTTGTCACATGACTCTCAGAATGATTTGTCACAAGACTCTCATGATGAAGAGCCTGGCAGTCGAGGTATTCAAATGTGTGATGTAGAGAAATGACTCATGAAGTGTTAATATCCTTTTTCTTTTACTTTAGGACTCTCTATATCAGTTATAAAACAATTCCTTTGTAATCAATGGAGGCCTGTTTTCTTCATCACACTCTGTTCTTCAAGTAGGCTAATGTGAGGCTGACCTTCAATTGGAGATTCTGGTGACTAGATTCTAAAATAGTTAATAAAGATGTTGTCTAACTGCAGCTGCTTGCTATTTCATGTATCACTTTCGATATATTTTTGTTCTAGTTAATAAAGATGTTGTCTAACTGCAGCTGCTTGCTATTTCATGTATCA
>JAPKLX010000017.1:2432604-2529839 GCA_026898415.1 Leonotis leonurus
TAATAAAGATGTTGTCTAACTGCAGCTGCTTGCTATTTCATGTATCAGGTTTTACCCAAACCAATACAAATACCAATTTTATTTCACATCCAGTTTCAACTGAAACACCTAGTTCATCTAGTGATATTCAGATGCCTCAGAATTCCTTGCCACTACAAGTGGAAAGTTCTTCTGGATCTAATCTCAGCAGCAGTGAGGTGAAGAAGAATTTAGGCCCTCTTGCGAAGGTTGAAGCTCTAAAAATTAAATTTTTAAGGCTTATTCAACGCCTTGGCCCACAGGTAGATAATCTTACGGTGGCAAAAGTTCTATATCGGATCCACCTAGCAACTTTGATACGTGCAGGAGAATCTGATCTAGAAAGAGCTAATCTTAAAAATGATAAAGCTCGATCAACAGCTAGAGAGCAAGAAGAAACAGGTCAACCTGAACTGGACTTCTCTCTTAAGATACTTGTTTTGGGAAAAACAGGTGTTGGTAAGAGTTCCACAATAAATTCTGTACTTGGTGAATCAAAGGTAGCAACAGATGCATTTCGGCCTGCTACTGACAGAGTTCGTGAGATTGTGGGAAATGTAAATGGCATGAAGATATCTTTTATCGATACTCCTGGTCTGCTGCATTCTTCAACAAATTCTGACAGTAAAAATAGGAAAATTTTGCACTCTGTGAAAAGGTTTATTCGTAAGTCACGCCCAGATGTAATCTTGTATTTCAAGCGCCTTGATTTGATTCACATGGGTGATAGTGATCTTCCACTACTGAAGCTTGTCACAGAAATTCTTGGACGTGCATTTTGGTTCAGCACCCACATTGTTATGACTCATTCTTGTGCAGCACTGCCTGAAGGTCAAAATGGGTATCCTGTAAGCTACGATTCTTATGTCAGCTATTGCAAACAGGTGGTGCAACATCACATTCATCAGGCAATATTGGATACGAAGCTCGAAACTCCTATAATTTTGGTGGAGAATCATCCTTATTGCGAAGTGGATAACACCGGGAAAAAGGTTCTTCCTAATGGACAGGCATGGATGTCCCAGTTCATGCTATTATGCATATGCACCAAAATCCTTGGTGATGTTAATACTCTTTTGCAATTTGAAGACAGCATACAGTTGGGACCTTTGGGTAATACCAGATTGCCTTCTTTGCCTCATCTACTCTCGTCTTTTCTTAAACATCGTGTTAGACTGAGCCCTGATGGAACAGAGTGTGAATTTGATGAACTATCTTTCTCTGATATGGAGGATGAGGATGAATACGATCAGTTACCTCCTATCCGTATTCTGACCAAAGCTCATTTCCAGAAATTAACCCCTTCTCAGAAAAAAGAATATCTAGATGAGTTGGATTACAGGGAGATCCTTTACTTGAAGCAACAGCTAAAACAAGAATACCTCAGACGAAAAGAGAAAGAAGATGCTGTCGCCTCTGATGACAATCCCGACAATCCTGAAGATCCCGAGACATTCGAGCTCCCAGAAATGGCCATCCCACCAAGTTTTGATTCAGATTCCCCTGTCCATAGATTTCGTTGTGTCGTCACGAGGGACCAGTTGCTGACAAGGCCGGTTCTGGATCCACGTGGATGGGACCATGATGTAGGCTTCGATGGAATCAACATTGAGGTAGCTTCACAAGCAAACAAGAATCTGATCACTTGTGTTACCGGACAAATGAGCAAGGACAAACAAGACTTCAACGTGCAATGTGAATCAACGGCAGCCTTCTTGGATCCTCGGGGGCCTGTTTACTCCATAGGTCTCGATGTCCAGTCAGCCAACAAGGAATTGATCTACACACTTCGAAGCAACGCAAAGCTAAAGAGTTTCAACTGGAACATTGCTGAATGTGGCGTTTCCGTGATGTCTTTTGGTGATAAGTATTACTATGGCACCAAAATTGAAGACAGCATCTTCACCAAAAAGAGGTTGAACTTCAAAATGAACGCTGGTGGGATTGCAGGTGCTGGACAAGTGGCTTATGGTGGAACCATTGAGACCACCTTGAAGGGGAGGGACTACCCCATGAGAGACGAGAAAGTGAATCTCTCGTTATCGATTCTCTCATCTGGGAAAGATACGGTTGTGAGTGGAAACGTGCAGTCCAACTTCAGATTGAACCGGAGCACAAGAATGTCGGTAAACGCCAATATGAATAGCCGGAGAATGGGTCAGGTAAGTGTGAGGGTAAACACCTCTGAGCATATGGAAATAGCTTTCATTGCTCTCATATCTGTTCTTAGAAGCATGATGAAGAAGATATCATATAACAATGGTAGTGGTAAAGAACTTCTTGAAATAGGGTAGTTACTTTTCTGTTGATGATTAATGTTTTTGTTGAGAATCTTTGAACTAACTTCCCCATGCGAGTAAAGAGGAAAAAGAGAACTTGACACTGAGGAATACTTTGATATTCTTTTTCTTTAATTTTTTCGCACATAGTAGTATATATAGTAAGAACATTGTAATGTGCATATACAAAATGAAAATTCTGGTAGAACCGAACACGAACACGAACACGTAGATATAAACAAGTATAAATAATAGTAAGAATATAACAGAAATGTTTTAAAGTGCTACATGTGCAGAAAGCCTATTCTCTGATTAGCCATGCATTTAAGAACCGAACATGAGTGAAGAAGGAAGAAAGTTTACATTTCTAGTTAAAGCTATACATTTGAAAGGGAAATTAATTTTTTTCCCTAAAATATTGTAAAGTGCATAAAGAATCCAAAACATGATGAACCATGAATACGAGTATAGGACCACTTGTTATTTGTTAATGTTTATTCACGTAGTATAACTATTACATTCGTCTCAATTTAGCACATTTTTGGACTATTGTCTTCCAATGACATCATAATTTGTTGGAAATATAAAAAAATCTCAATCTTGCCTTTCAAAAACCTCCATAAATTTAATGATTCAACATCCAACTAAATTCTAAAAATATAAGTTGGATAAAAAGCTCCCGACATGAGTTCCCGATCTGTGCTTTTTAATTTAATGATTAGATTTCGGCTGTACGATGATTGGATGGGAAAGAGGAATATGACACGGCCAAATAGCAAAAACAAGAAATCATCCCTAGAGCGTAAACGAGTAGAATTGAGTCGAGTCAAGTCGAATAGTTTAGAACATTAAAATGTTTGAATTCGTCTCGCATTTTTGATATGTTGTTCGAGTTTGGTTTGTGGGATGCTTAATAAGATTGTCTTCGAACTTGAGCTCGACTTGTTTCATATTCATATTAATGATTTTCAAGTTCGGACTGAACTCGGTTTGGACTCAAACTCGAGTTCGTATATATTTTTAATTTTAAAAAATTAGCTATTTTAGTTTAACGTTTAATTAAATATTTGATTACAAGGTCAATTAAAATACTCAATTGAAAAATTGAAGAATGTATGGAAAGCTCATGAACAAATGAAGTCGAACATATTTGTGAGAAACTTGAATTGGTCTCAAATTCGAAATTGAAGTATTGAACTCAAACTTGACTCTTTTGGCACGAGTGGAACTCGGAACGCACTTTTTTCGAAAAGATTATCAAGGACAAGCACACAAGATTACTTATTAGAACACACCTACCATTCTACCCGTATTCTACTCAGTATACAAATCACTTTCCTCATCCTTTCACCTAATCTCATCTATCACATTCTCAATCCACCAACATTACTCTTGTAGCTATTTACTTTAAAAATTATTTAATATACAACAAATTCAACAAACACTCAATTCTACAATGCACAAAAAATGAAAAAAAAAAGAAAGAAAAGATATTTACGAATAAAATGAAAAAGGAAGAAATGAATCAAGGCGAAGAACCCCATAGAACCTCTGCAACAATGGTGGCGCATTCAGCTTCGGAAACGCAAGCCTCACGCACTCTATCCAATATCAACTGCTTGAGCGCTCGCTTCTCTCTCTGCCTCAGCCCTTCCCCCATCTCCAATTGCACCGCGAATCTCGTCACGCACCGCGCGAGCGCCGCCTCCGACCTCTGCAGCTCCACCAGCCTTTTGATTAGGCCGCCGTTGATCGTTATCTCCACCGCCTCCTTCCGTCCGAAGTAACCGATCTCCATCACGCATTCCACCGCCGCCAGCCGCATCTCCGCCTCCCCCGCCGACAGATACCCTACGATCTTCTCGATTCCGCTGCAGATCATCATTTCATCAACCAGAGGGCTCTTAATAGCCTTAATCAATGCCGATAGAACCTGCAGCGAGCAAAGGGAACACATCGCCACCAACGCTCTCACGCTGCCTCCGACTAGAATCGACCCTACGAACACGTTCGTGTTGAAGAGCACGAGCTCCTTCATCGAGATCGCCGCCTTCTCCCGCACCCTAATTCCGAGGCTGAGATTGCAAAGGACGCGCTCGAGCTGCGAGAAAATCCCCGTCTTCAGCAGCAGGTCCTGGAGATTCATGTTGAAACCTCGCGAGAGCCGCTCCTGCAGTGCGGAGATTCCGTCGAATACCTTGTCTTCATCGATCGCCGCCACCGCCAGTGTTTTTGTCAGACTATAGACCACTTCCCGGTCGATCAAGGCGTGGAGCTCGGTCTCGGCCTCGGCCGCGAGGCGGGAGACCTCGTGTGACCTGACTCGGCGAGTCACGAACGAGATGAGGCCGCGGCGCGACGGCTTCGAGTCGTGGAGCTCCTGGATCAAGTCGACCAGGTGAGAGAGGCGTTGGGATAGAGAGAAGTGGTCAGCGAGGACTAAGCTCGAAGCTGTTCGGAGCTCGATGAGCAGTTTAATGGCGGAGGTGTCGCAATCGGGCGAGGTGCGACTCAGTCGAGTGTCGCCGGAGACGCGGGTGAGGGCTTCTAGAATTTTGAATAGGTTTTGATACGTAACCATTTTTTCCGCAGCTACTCCTCTTCCTACTCCTCTCTCCTCCATGATATCAGTATTCAATAGAGCGATAGAGAGAGACGTAAACGTGTATTAATTAAACTGTGGAAGAAGGAAGGGAGGAGGAATAAAGGAATATACGTATTTTACATCGACGGTTGAAATTGAAAGCCCTCCATTCCTTGATTCCTAGCCTTTGATTGAAAATTAATTACCACTATAAAATAACAATATAATAATAATAGCATTTGGACGCATGTGAAAATTAAACTTCACTCAAACACTAAATTAATAATTTAAATTATATAAAACTATTACTTATATTTTATAGAATTATATTTAAATTTTTACTAAAATACAATATTTCTTTGTCAATTATCGAATCTTCCCAACTAAAAAAGAAAACAATATTAAAAGTATTTGACAAAAAAGGGGCGGGTTCCGAGTTGACTGGAAAAGTGAGAATATGGGTTAGACATTTATCCGGGTCGGGTAAAACCAATGATACCGAGACATGTGTACAACTTCGCGCCTCCATCGCCCTGGCACATTCTTAGCCTCCGGTTTCATCTGGCCAGGTTTCTAACATGCGCCTGCTCACATCAGCTACAAAACCTGCGCTTTGTCCGTGTACATACGTACATATACTGATATACTGCATCATCACTATCTTTTATTCAAAGCAAACACTGCCTTCGCTTGCAATTTCAGGTACGGTGTCGCTCTTTTTCGGACTGTTATGTGATTTTGATACCTTCGCTTGTTCGTAATGTTTCATCTGTTATCTATATCATTTTAGGCACACAACATCTGCAAACGTGTCCAGTGCGAAGCTTGCGATCAGAGAGATTTCTGTAGTGATTATAAATTGTCTGATAATATTAATGAAAATTTGATGTATCTTCGCGGAATGTGTGGGATTGGAAATTATATTTTGCAGTTTGAGGTCTGGTTTTTCCTATTACAATTTACAAATTGAATGTTCTTAGTTTGGTATAGATTGAAAATTTTCTGTGTTTTTCATATGGTTGATTTTCATACACTCGTTTATTCAATGCAAAATTTTCTTTGTTACTTGTAAGAGGATCGCAATCGTGCAGATTGTTTTTCGTTGAGGTTGTTAATGTTCTTAGATTTTTTATTTGTTTGATTTCTGCTGCACTTTTCAGTGATTTGATGCGCTAGTCTTTTGTATACAAGTGTGGTGATTATGTTGTTGGAGCTTCTTAGAATATTGTATTTATCATGTACCTGTTGGTTGAAGACATTTAATAGCAATATGTTTATTTGCTAGTGAAGTTAAGATTTTATTTTTCATTAAGACGTAGTTCTGTAATTATTATTGTTTTCTAACTATAGGCATTTGTTTTAGTCTTTAAATGCTCTATAATGCTGATCTTGTTCTCTTAATTAGGGGAAATAGTCGATGTTGATTAAGCAGGTGCTTTTGTCATCTCTTCTGTTGGCCAGCATAAGCTATGGATATGCTGGTCTAACTAGTGCCTTTATCCGTAATGAATGGCCGTCAACTGATATTCCTCTCAACAATGAGGCTTTTGCAGTTCCTAAAGGTTACAATGCTCCACAGCAAGTAAGCCTTCATGTCACCTTGGAGTCTCATAAATTTCACTTGAGAAGTAGGACTTGAGATAGTACATTCACATTTTCTAGGAAGAATGTGGCAATCCTCGAGTTCCTCAAGGATTCTGAGATGCAGATATGCTAGCTGAGAAACTCCATTATGTTTCAAGATCAATCTTCATTTTAAAGATCCATGCACTGTTATTTCTCAGGTGCACATTACACAGGGCGACTATGATGGGAAAGCTGTGATGATCACATGGGTAACAGCTAATGAACCTGGGTCCAACTTAGTTCGATATGGCTTGTCAGAAGGAAGATACGATTTCACTGCCAAGGGAACAGTGCAAAACTACACCTTTTACAATTACAAATCTGGATATATTCATCAATGTTTAGTTGATGGTCTTCAGGTAATATGATACCTTAAACAGCTAATTTTTACTAAAACCAACGCCTATATTCTATAGACTGAAGATGTCATTATTTTTTCTTTTTTTTTCTTTGTGTTCATCATTGTCTAATTGGTGGTCTCTAGGTAATTCTGCTTGATTATGGACCAAATATCTATTGAGACTGGTATTCTTTTCTGCAGTATAACACAAAGTACTATTATGAGATTCAAAGTGGTGGCACTCCTAGAAAGTTTTCGTTTCAAACACCTCCTGCTATTGATCCAGACTCTTCTTACAAATTTGGCATAATTGGTGAGTGTTTCACTGCCCCTCCCGTCTTATTGATATAAACTGGTACTCCCTCCGTCCCGGTTAAGATGAAGCATTACTTTTGGGCACAATATTTTAGGAGAGTTGAAAAGTAGTGTAAAGTAGTGATAAGAATATATATTCTTTAAATTTATGTGTGTAAAAAGTTGTACTAAAAAGGAAATGTCTCAACTTAGGTAGGACGGCCGAAAAAGGAATACGCATCATGTTAGTTGGGACGGAGGGAGTACATATTAATTTATCTTAAGCACCGGAGCCTAATTAAATGCTAAGTTTGCAAGCAAAGTGTTGTTTGAAATTTTTTAATCTAAGGTTGTTGGGTTATGACCATGTTTTTGTGTTTATATATAATCATCTATGTTCCATTTATTTATGGAATCTTTGATATGTGCAATGTCCTCTTGTAGACTAACGTCTTCGGTTTGTTATAGGTGATCTTGGTCAAACCTATAATTCTCTTTCTACTCTTGAGCACTGTATGCAGACGGGTGCTCAAACTATATTATTTGTTGGAGATCTTTCTTATGCTGATAGATATGACAATCATGATATCGGTGTCCGCTGGGACTCTTGGGGTCAGTTTATTGAACGGAGTGCAGCATATCACCCATGGATCTGGTCAGCTGGAAATCATGAAATTGAGTACTTCCCACATCTGGTAAAACTATTGGATGGAAATGCTATAAAATTCGTTTGTTATATTTTAACTTTTTCAGGAAAGGATTTGTTGTGACATACATTTCTTTTCTCCATTGTTGAATCATACTGTTTTGTAGTGATAATTTTGTGTGTCATTTGATTGTTGAGCTTTATTTCCAATTGCAAAAGGTCTACCAGTTGAATGCACGAGTCAATTAATGCAAATGTTACTTGTTTAGGGTTTCCTGTTATGTATTGGCCTTCTCTAAATTTGTAAATCTAGCCTAGTAACAGCTGAACCTATTTACTGCGAAAAAAGCTCAAATAGAATCTCAGGCCACCTTGACTGTTTCTGTTTCCTCTGAAGAAATGTTGTAAGAATACTTTCCATCAACTGATATAATGTTCCTGGTGGATAAATATATCTTGTTCTCCCATGTTTATCTGAAACACTGGTATTTGCCTTCGAATAACTAATACTTCATCTTGATATTGAACTTTGAAGATGTTTGATTCATGTTCCAACCATGAATAATTATTTTCCATTTAGGATTCTCTCTCTCTCTCTCTATATATATATATATACATATATATATCCATGCCCACTTATTATATGTTTTTTTCTTGATGTTCAGGGCGAGGTGATACCTTTCAGAAATTATCTTCACAGGTATCCTACACCTTATTCTGCTAGCAAAAGCAGCAGTCCTCTGTGGTATGCTGTGAGACGGGCATCAACTCACATTATTGTCCTGTCCAGCTACTCCCCATTTGGTAATCTTATATTGCCACATTTTTTCTTGATTAGATGGTTTGCAAGAATGCTGTAAGTAGTTGGCATTATAACTTTTATATGCAACCCAATACAATCTTCAAGTTTCGATAAGAAATTTAGAGATGATGAAAATCTGTATTTTTCCTGTATTTTCAAGTCTCAGACTTGGTCATTTAATGACCTTGCATATTGTATCACACTATTTCCTGCAATCTCTCTGTATATAGAGTTTAGAGCTCTCAAGGCTCCTTAGCAGATGCACTTTTTCTATATACTTTCTATTATAAGCCACATGTTTCATGATACTTCCATATAATGCAATTTTCTCATAATTTTCAAAATCGTGGATAGTGAAATATACTCCCCAGTGGAAATGGCTTGAACAAGAGTTGAAGAAGGTTGACCGGGAAAAGACTCCCTGGGTTATTGTTCTGATGCATGCCCCTATTTACAACAGCAATCAGGCTCACTTCTTTGAGGGTGAAAGCATGAGAGTGGTGTTTGAGAGCTGGTTTTGTCGCTATAAAGTTGATGTTGTCTTTGCTGGCCACGTGCATGCCTATGAGAGATCGGTATGCCTCTTTACCAAATTAAGTTCCCTCTATATTGACTTCATTATCTGTGTGCAAAGCTCAAGTTCAAGGCAGATAGGTTTTATTGAACTTTACTGATCATAAGCTGCTCATTACGCAAACACTAATCATTGATACGAAATTTGAACAATCATTTGCAGTTGGAGTATTGTCTGTGAGGGGCAATATACAACAGTCCTGTTGCACTTCTAATAGCTTTCCCCTAATTATTCAGTATCTTCATGTTAATTTCAGTACCGCATCTCAAGCATAAACTCAAATGGTTTGTCCTATTCAGCACCAGATAAATCAGCTCCAGTTTACATAACCGTCGGAGATGGAGGAAACCAGGAAGGTCTTGCTAATAAGTAAGTTTTGATTTTTGACTCATCCATTTTTATCCCTAGAAGTTACTCCAATGCAGATGTACTTCTCATTTCTACAGATTCAGAGATCCACAACCAGATTATTCTGCATTCCGAGAAGCCAGTTACGGACATTCTACATTAGAGATAATGAATAGAACTCACGCTTTTTACCATTGGAATCGAAATGATGATGGTAAAAGAGTTCCAACAGATTCATTCGTGCTACACAACCAGTACTGGTTAGTACCACACACTTCATACCGCACTGCAGTGTTTTTTTGCTTCATAATTTTTCTCCAGCACGCGACGTGATCATGCAAATGCATATTATTGATCACTACTAGTGATATCAAAAACTAAATTCCAAGTCATCAGTATATCCCTTTGGTTCACTAATAACATCTATATTAAATACCATTTGAAGAAAATTTACAAAAGTTATCGGTTTCATGTTGATGCAGGGGTGACAATCACCGAAGAAGAAAACTGAAGAGGAGAAGCCATCGCCGTTCCACCACGGCCAATTTGCAACGGAACCAGAGACGAGAACGCAATCTGTAAGTGAAGGTAAGTTGTTACAGTATGGAAATGGAACTAAGCACTTATATCAAAAGAGTTTTCTGCTTTAATATAACTGTGTTGAAAAACTTTAGCTCTTGAAACAGATTTCATGCATAATGTATACATTCCCTTCGATTCATTTTATTCTATTTCTATAAGAGTGCTTTCATGTCAGCTGTGAAGAATAATATTTCTGTACAATTATCTGCTGCTATATTATTATTTTTCTTTTCGTTTTTTCCTTCTTAATTGGAAAGTTTACTGCTTTTGTGAAATATATATATATATATATATATATTCTAAATTGACTTTCTTACCCCCAGTTTGCCTCTCTTATATGCATAATGCATAGGTAATAATATAAACTAATTAAATTAATAATGTTAGAATATACTGTAATTGTAGTGCAATTTATTTGACAAATTTTTTCATGTGAACTTTCATTTTGCTAAACTGTAACAATAGTTCCTTTTTGCTAATCATAGAACTTAGAATTATAATTGTTGCAAGATATTTCTTCCATCTACGGTTCCATCTAGGGTGCGTTGGATTTTAATAAAAATGTATTATTTGCGTTGGGTATAGAAGAAATAGATCCATAAATTTGAATATTTATGTTTTGTGATATTATTTAAATAATAAAATAATACTCCCTCCGTCCCACCAGGCTTGGCCCCTTCTTTATTCAAATGGGTGTATTATTTTAATGAAAGGGGCTAAGATTAGTGGGAGAGAGAGTATATTTTTGGTGGATGATTCATAATAATAAAATCACTTTTCATGACAGAGTAAGTATTTAATAATTAATTCAATTAAAATAATTAATAAAATTACTCCCTGTTAGATGATCCACATCTCAAGATCGGGCGTCGTTAAGTACATTGAACTATCTATGTGGCCGAGAGCCCTCACAGTTCGGACACAACAACGTAATTATCAGGGGAGAAAATATTTAATTATTAAAATCACTCATTTTTGGTAGACATTTTAAATAATTACTTTTTGTTATTTTTAAAATAATATTAATAAAATAATCCAAAAATGAAGACAAACCATTTTTATTGAGACGCATGAAGTACTGCTACTACATCCGGTAAATCGGTTGTGGGTTCCACTTGAGATGCAAATTAATTCTTCCCGATTTAGCACCGTCGAGAGGGAAGCAATCCTTATATTCACCTTCCATTAGAACCCTTGTCAATGTTAAGATGCATCTTCCCATGTAATCCTGCATTCAAACCCATAAATGCTACAATTATGCTAAGATGGTTTCCTTTATTTTAATATAATAAGGCAGTTTAGGCAATACCCATATCTTGCTGCTTCATTAGTTGTAAAAGGATCTTAACTTCACCAAAAGGTTACACTTACCTTTCCGAATGTATCATGGTCCCATAGTTCGAGCGTAAGCATATCGTGTAGTCCATCCTCAACTACGAATTCAAACGTCTGGTTCCACACAGGATCTAGACATTCATTCACGACCTACAAACACGACGCATGAATTAGACAGCCATGTACCGTGTTCACGGTGATATCTAGCCACATTATGGTGGATAAAAGCTTTTCTAAGCACCCAAATGGGGTGCAACATACCCGGGTTTTGTTTTTCGATCCTGTTTTCTTCATAGTGAGGACCACATAAGGATCAGCCTTCCCCATCAGGTCAGCTGGTGGCAAGTCTTCAGCAGAAATGACGGTGACGGAGAGTACTCCTCTCACAATCACCTCCCTATTATCGTTGTCTTCACCATTTTGACTTGTAGCATTTCCACTATTTGCTCCTTCTTTGAAGACCTTCTCCAGTGAGGTCATAGAGTATTTCTTCTGGGCGAAGGGATTGCTTAACCCATTCTCCATGCCATTAGGGCAATACAAAAGCTCCAAGTGCACCTATAACAGAGAATATTACACCAAAACTCAGAAAACCATACTTCTAAGTATCACTCAAAATAATGTGCAGTTTTTCATGTCTACAGTCTCTTTTCTTTGACAATCTATGATGAAGTTTTTCTTATATTTCCAGGCTTCTCTTTCCCAGCATCAATTTAGTCTCTTATTCCACACAGATTATTAGCTAATTTTGCGAATTTAAAAGGGACTCTCAATGATAAATGTATGTGAAAACTATAGTGATGTTATTTTATTAATACATTACCTCCCCTCTGTTCTTGTTATCCCTCTGAATCTCCAAATCTTTCACCAATTTGAGCCACACGTCCTTCACCTTGCCAGGCTGAAGCTCAGATAGCTGAACTTGAGCAGATCCAATTAGTTCAGCTGCCTGAAGCCCTTCGTCATCATAGATCTTTATGGTCAAATGCTGAGTTGAAATGTCTTCAATTACAAACTCAAAATGCTCATTCCAGACTGGACTCAACTCGTTGTTCTGTGGAAAAGATGAATTGAAATATATGTGAGGAGTAATGCAATGATTGTGGAGGACTATACAACATAAGCAGATTAATATTCTTACAACTGTCCTGCTTTTCTTCATCCTATCGCGCAGAGGCCGCACATATAAAACAGCAAAAGGATCAGATTTCCCTATAATGTCTTTATTTGTTAACTCCTTAGCTTGCACAAGCTTCACCTCCAACTTCCCAACGGGCTTCAGTTCAAGGTCACTGAGGAACAAGATCGTGAATTTCAAAGTAATGTTGTTTATATATGTATACAAAAAAGTAAAATCAGCTTGCTTGAGTGGAAAAACATCCATATATGGACTGCTGACATTTCTGAGGCAGGTTCATTAATAGTTCTGATGCAAGTTATTTCTTATTGTATTAAAAATTATTTTCTTTCAAGCTGTTTGATTATCATATTGGGCGATTGTTATTACCATGGTTATGTAAATATGGCCAAAATAAAAGCAAAGAAATAAGTTCATGAACATGTGCCTCACCTATAATCTCCAGGCAATATAGGGATTACTTTTCGAACAGGCCATGTAATTGAATCTTCCACGGCATCTCTTATAGTATTCTGTAAAAGCAAATGCTCCTCAATAATCCAAGAAGAAAATGAATAGATTAATCAATCAAAACAAGGATTTTGAGATTTAACAATTCCTATCATGAGTTCTCATGCTTTCCTATATTTATTTCCCAATAGGAAATCATGGATGCAATTGTACTTGCAGTGTTTTATTCCAAGTCTACACAAGCTTTTTTCTACGTTAATCTCAGTTTGCCTCACGTAGTCACATGCAGTTTTCATATACTTGAACCGAGCCATGCGAGCCATGCAACAATGAATGAATTAGAAAAAGGCTGAAAAAAAATGTTACGTAACCGTAAAAGATTAAGTAAATCATATGGAATCTAATACAAGATACACAGACCTCAATGGCATCAGAAAGGCCGGGTATTGTCGATATGTCTCCTCCGATAACTTTAAGTGTGAAATCCAGCTTTTTCTGAAAGTCAAAAGATGAATTGATTAGTTTCAAGTCTTAATAATGCAATAAGCCTCTCTACATTATATATGAACAACATAATATCTAGTCAATTGTGCACAAGTGCATGGTGAGACTTCTACTCATGTTGACCACTAAGGTGTCATTTTGGAACATTGGCAGGACTAAAAGAAAGTATTGCTAATAGATCCATGCTATTTTAATAACACCACACTTTTGCACAGAAAACTAGAAGATTGGGTGGAGAAGTGTCGTACTTTATGGCGTAATGAAAAGCAAACGGCTCCAAAGCACGGAAGCTCTTCGACTAATGGTTTGAAAATCAGCCTGAAGACACCAGTGAACCCAATATTCTTCACCTAAATAAAGAAACAACCATTACATAATCAAGGACTTTGCAGTTTCATTCAAAATTATATACAAACACAGCAATTGAACAAATAAAAAGGTGAAATAGCAGTATATCACAATGTAAAAGGCACGGCTAAGTGACCACTTAAATGGAGTGGACATGGGTCCTTAATACTTTATATAAAAACCTAATGGTTTGGTCTTTAAATCATTATCTTGGGAAACATTCCAACAAGAACGGACAAATAATACTCGAAGGACAGAGAAACAAAATCAAGATACCTGCACAGGAAGACCAACACCAAGATAAGTCTTGATATCAAGTATTATATTGGGATTTCCATCCCACTGCATTTCTAACTCCAGAGTGATTCCTTCACTTCCATCTTCTATAATTGAAACTCCTGGAGAATCATAACTAATAAGTAGACGAGAAATCAAGAGGATATAGTTGATACTGTGAGGATACATATATATTTGATGGTTCAGGTCATAACTAGTAAGTACTAAGTATATTATAGCCTGAGCAGAGAAAACAGGATCAACGAAGTAAGTATCACGGTCATTATCTGGTCACTGCCACATGAATAGATCATACAAAGGAACTTCTTGCTTGGCAAATATCATAAACCACCAAAGTTTGGCCAATCTAAAATGCTCCAAATCTACAGATTAATTATATTGCTAGCCAGTATTTAATACTTCCATTATTTTCCATTAAAAACCAGCATCTTGTTACCACCAATACTCTCTTTCCCACGCAATATTGGGCCATTGACAGCAAAATATTGATAATTACACATTAATTACTCGAGCTCCATTCATTAACCTCCTAAGATAATACTGTACTGTATTCTGTATATACTTAAATTGCAACGAAAAAGACACTGGAACCCACTAGCCTAACCATATACCCTCTCGCTAGCAGCAGGTGCCGGTATAGTCAACATCAAACCTCAAATAGGAGAATAACAAAGATGCTAAATTGATGATCGAACAGGTTTCTTCCAGTAAACCGCAAAAAAGTTAGTGAATTAGCTCATCTTAATTTGTATCTAAAGCGGAAGAGAGGAGTGATAAATTCATAAGAAAAATTGAAATGCTTTCTCCAAAGATCCTAGCTCGTGCCATTACATTTTTGTGTTCCAACCTTAAGCAATAATTTCTCACTTACCCCCTAAATTTATGTTATTCAACTAAGAGGTCAATTAAGCAGGAAAAAAAGAACATAAAAAAGAAAAGGAATAAAACCTATAGTTGATATCAAGTAAGTAAGGACAATGCATAATGAAACCTGTGAACTGCGGGGCTACAGTTCCAAGAGTGAACTTGGAAAAGGACAAAGAAGCTAATATAATTGGCCTATATTGCTCGAGGATTGGCTCCACATTAGCCTTTATCAGCTCCGAAGCAGCCTTCAAACCATACATTCCAACATTATCATGGTGCAATGCAGCAAAATCAAATTATTAACTGTAGACGTAACACGTCTCATGCTCAAGAATAATAATAAGTTTAAGAAAATATAACTAAAACTAAAAGAAAATAAAAAATCATAATGCACCTCATTAACGTACGGCCAGATCTTCTCCAGCTGAACATTCAGCCAGGCCAACTGAGTTATCAATCAAAACATAAAATAAAATTAACCTCGAGAAATCCGCATATATACGAATGAACAAATAAAAATCAAAGCAAACCTTCTGTCGCTGCGAAAACACAACCCAGGAAGGATAGAGCTCCGGCGACAACAACTTCCTCGAATCCTCCACCGTCATCCTCGCAAACGCCGCAACTGTAGTAGCCTTTTCAGAATTTCCAAAATAAATCAGTTCAACATAGATTCAACTTTACACAAAATATTCAAGTATTCATTTGAAGATTAATACAAAAAATTCAACTTACGAGGTCGGAGCGGTGCTTGGATCGAGCATTTTCGGAGCGTACAAAAGCAACAATAATTGCTAAACCGACGACTAAGCCAATCACTAGACCAACTACGAACGACATATCAAAAATCAAGTAGCTCCGCGCCTTCCGAACTACTACTATCTCCTTGTCGTTTTACCTTTTCCTCGTGCTACAAATGGAAGTGCGAGAGTGAGAGCAATGGATGTTGACTTGATTTTTACATACCGTCAAAAGAGAGGCAGATTAATGGCGATTCGACTCTGCTAATCAGTAGGTCTACCAGTTCCGATTCTGCCGTTCGAATCAATGCCTGAGGTCCGCAGAAAACACCAAAACAATGGCAGAATCAATCATTAGCAGCTGCGATTTTTAAGCCATACCCACACACACTCTCACTGGCATACTTTTGTCCAGTTCCTTCTAATAATGAATTGTTGGATAACAGTCCAGAAAATAAATGTATTTTTATCTTATTTCAGATTTTGAAAGTCATAAATAAATTCTCTTTTATTTCGAAAATCGTACATATTTACTTTTTTATCATAATATTAAAATATTTCTTCCGCTTTCTTGAATTAGTAAGCTACTAATTATTAGACTAATAAAAAAGCTTAGGTACTAGTATTAACATTGTAGGAAATTATTACCAATTTCTGTTGCCTTTTTACATAAGTGGATGCAAAATAGTGTGTTAATTAATTAAGTTATTTATATAGTGGTAGTTGGTACAATATTCGAGCAATTCAATGCAATTATTTTATTACAAGTGTCGTTGCCAAACGATATCTGTGTTTATTTCCATTCATTCATATCTGGATTGACGAATCTTTCTGGAGTTGGAGGCACTAAAATATAAATGAAAGTAGTATTTTAAGATTAGAGATTTGAGTAAACCGGAAGTTAAGCCAGTCAACTAGGGCCCACTTTCCTCCCCCATTTAGAGGTGCGATTTTGGAGGGTATGATCTAAAAGCGTCTTTTACATTTGCCGATAATTTTAGTTGACCAATAAGAGAAAATTACGATTATTATAATAAGCCAATAAGGATTACTCCTTCCGTCCCCCAATAAGTGTTTTCTAAGAAAAATTTTTGTGTCCCCTAATAAGTGTTCTATTACAAAAATCAAGACAAAAATAGTATTAAATTTCCAATTTTACCCCTTTCATCATTGAATTATTTTTACTTTTTATATTTTCTATAAACAATTATTAGGGGTAAATATTGAAAATTATTAATTATATTAGTATGTGTGTTTTTATGTTTGGGGACATTTATTGGGGGACGGAGGGAGTATTAAGGAGTCTCCCACCTCCAACTCTTCCCATGATGATATCATCGTTGGATTTGACTAGACACAAAAAGAATGTCGTTATTTCTTGAAATTACTAATTTAACCTCGTATTTCTCCTTGGGATGGTAATTTTTTTCTTATATAGGAAAAAATAAATTGAGAAGTAAATCTAATTTTAAATACTCACTCCGTCTTAATAAATTGTGGTCACATTTTCTTAATGAGTTTCATTAAATATGGTCAAGTAGAAATAAATTTACATATAAAATAAAGTAGTTTACTTTTCAAAAACACAAAAAATTACTCCTTCCGTTCCACGAAACTTGACACCTCTTTTTTCGGCACGGTTATTAAGGAAAATCTATAAAGTAGTATAAAAGTAATAAATGTAGTAAGGTACACACCTTTTTGAAAAGATAATTTTACTATTTTTGGAACGTGTCAAGCTTAGTGGGATGGAGGGAGTACTTTCTTAATCTTCATGTTTGTTAGATCGGGAGCGCCCACACACCAACACTTTCTTTCCCAGCCTGTTTTGTCTTCATGTTGGTATGAGCAGTATTAATCAATTCCTTTAATCTTTCATCGACAATGTGCATGCCCTTTTTCGACTGAGGCAGAATGCCCTCCCATAAGCTCTATCGGATACGATACACGAAGGACCCACCTTCCGGGAGATGCTGGACTCCACTTCCCAACAATGTTCATTTCCTTGTGGTCACATTTAGTAGAGTAATTATTTTAGAAAACCAAAAACAATCTTTATAAAAATTCATTTTTTTAACGTATTTTTCTAATTTATGTGTCGAAAATGAATATTGAAAAAGATGAATACTTTCACATGTTTTGTCCAAAAAATGTGAAAAAATATACAATTCTTTTTGTACGATGTACTTAATATCCACAATTACGTATAGTTTACACTAAGAATATATAATATTTTAATTCAATTGGCTGTAATACAAATAAATAAAAGCTATTTTAGAGAAATAAAGAGTGCATGGAAGTTTTGATCATCCTACTGCATAAAATTTCATTGGGGGTTTGGTTGCACTTCATTTAAATATCATTAGGAAAAGGGAGAGAATTAAATAAAATTAGAGGATATGTTAGGGTTGTATATTCACATGCATTCTTGAATCTTAAACTAGCTTTATAATATTGCAAATCACACCTAAAATTTTCAAGGCAAACCACTGCAAAAGAATGATGCTTTTTCCCCCAATTCCCAACACACTCAAACAGCCAACTTAGACTTTATAAAGGCAAACCTGCAAAATGGGCCAAGAATTATGAACCAAAATCAATACATCAAACTCTATAAGAATGGTTGTTGAGCAGGAACAAAGCATATCCACACAGCACAACTTTAAGTTTGCACAGCCACACCTCCATTACTCTTTCCTCTCACTTCTCAAGTAGTCCATTCTAATTACCCACAACTGCTCTCCCACCGCCTTCATATCCGGCCTGTCCACTCGTGTCGGAGCAGCGCACTGAATGGCCAAACCGAACATCTTAGCCAATATCTCCTTATCGATCTTCTCCTGTATCATGGGATCCACCATCTCCCAAAACCTACCCTCGTTGTACTTCCGGAAAACCTGCACGGTGGTTTCAGCACCAGATGATCACTCTTGAGAAAAAATAGCCTCTCTCACACTCTCTTTAAAAGTATGAACTTACCCATTTCACTGTCACTCTCTCGTCGGGCGGTTTCTTCAGGTCCACAGGCCGGCGCCCTGTTAGTATTTCAAGAAGAAGTATCCCAAAAGAGTAGACATCGCTCTTTGTTGTGAGTTGATACGTTCTCATGTACTCGGGATCAAGGTACCCGACTGTCCCTTTTACTTTGGTTGAGACGTGAGTCTTCTCGGTGTCATCTCCCAGCTTAGCGAATCCAAAATCTGCGACTTTGGCTCTCAAGCTTTCTGTCAGCAGAATATTCGATGACTTGACGTCTCTGTGGATTATCTGCTTCTCTGCAAAAAGATTAAGATCATCAGCCATCGAAACATCAAGAAAACGAAAGATTGGAACAACTAGAGAAGCAAATGTACAAGTTCGAATTTGAGATGTTACCAGCATATAGGTGGAGATAGGTTAGGCCATGAGCAACATCGATGGCAATCTCGAGCCGCTGATTGAAATCCAAAATCTTTCCCTTAAGACCTACCAGAAACATCAACTATTATATAATAACTTCACATATGAGAAAATAATTGGTCTTTTTCCAAGATTAAAAGGCTTTTTACCATCTAAATATTCCCTGAGGGTACCATTCGGTACGTATTCCGTGATAATGAGGCGCTCGTTTCCTCTTTCAATATAACCTAGAAGCTTGACTAAGTTGCGATGATCAATTTTAGCCAGAAGTTCAACTTCACTTCTGAACTCCGTCCGCAGCGTGTCAAAATGTTCCTGCACTCATTCCCACAGCAAAGAAAAAATGCTCACCCCTTTTTAAAAGAAGAAATATTATGAACACAAGCAGGAATAGAAGCTGTTTCATAAGCAAGTTTTCTAGTAAATAGAGTGCTCGTGCTCGTGCAAGAATCATAAGCTTGAATCCTCACTAATGCATTCTAAGTAAAGCTTGTCCATATATTAGCTTGCTTAGTTGCGCGCAACTGCAAGCATCACGAGGTTCACACAAAGCACATTTGTAGATAGCCGCTGAAAGTTTATCCTCGTCGAATATACCAATGACAACCAATATACACAACCTTATATTTCTAAAACATCTTAAAATTTATTTGATGGAAATAAAGCTTGTGGGTTGTCTTTTATAGAGGTATTTATAACCTTGGAATTCAGATAAGATGTTACTTTTTAACACACTCTTATCATCTAGTCATTTTAATAACCAATTTTATCATTAACATCATATGATAACTCCATTGATGTTTATCTAATCAATTTATTTCAAAGTAAGACCTACATTTCATACCTTTCTTGCTCGTTTGATAGCAACAACCTGGCCATCTGGTAATTCAGCTTTGTAGACAGTTCCAAACCCTCCTTCACCTATTAGTAATGAAGGAGAAAAGTTGTTTGTCGCCCTCACAACTTGGTTCATATTCAAATGAACAGATCCAAGCCTGTTGAGTTTCGGTGACATAGAAAATCTTGAAGGGCTTGGCGGCACTCTCAAGGGACTGGGCGGCACTCTTTGTGGACTGCCAGCAAACTTTTCAAGTATGGGATTCATTTCTAAAGATGAAACTGAATCAACTGAAAGAATAGCACAACATCAGTAAAAAGTAAGGCTTCTTGCAACTTAGATACGAATAAATGCACCCAGAGTTCTAACATTGCGAATATATATACAGAATCGAGTATTTTCAGCAGCATATAAAGCAGTTGTTCAGTTTAGGGAAAGGTAATGAGAGGTTTAGTTAATAATAATGAAAGTGGAATATGCCAATAATTTCATTGATCTCTATTGTACTGAAAAAGATAGCACATAGTTCCAGTTCAATTAACTTGCTTCTGCTATAAGGTTATAAGCATTTACAAAAAAATGACACAAGGAAGTCCCCACCCAAAGAAAAACAATAAGAAAGTTATGAAATTAGGGATCCTAAAATACTATGTGTATCTACTCATTAACCTTACATGAATCTCATGATCAGTAATCCCTCCAATATTATCACAGAGGAGCATCATGGTGGATTACAACTAAGCCAGTGTGATTATCCCAGGCTGACATCGGAGCAGAAGATGGTATCTAAAACATTTTCCACGACCATAATGAAAGAGAAAGACAAGATGGAGGGCTGGTAAGGACGAAGAACCATACAAGACAGACAGATGTATTACGCAACCTGACAAAATACGATCATAAAACTTATTTTCATCCAGAGCCATTTATTTTTAATTGTTATCATATGTAACTCTGTTCTTAACTTTCTTAATCACACCTTTACTGTTGCCTTATAAAATTTGTTAGTTAGTGTTCAAGATTGGTTGAAACCAGAAAAAAGATATATTGAAACATCTGAACAATGTTGAGAATATGACTCACTTGAATTTGGTTCCTTGGAGAGAACAGTATGGCCAGTATCCTTTTTCCTTGCTTGGAAGCATGGACAAACTAACGTACAGCACAAGAGGAGGAAAGCCGGTACTGCCATGGCTAGCATTTTGGGTTTTAGTCTAGGATTTTCATGTTCATCCTTCCCACCTGAGGAAGTTTTATCATAATGGGTGCCATTATATCCTTCTCTAACAACTGCGAGGAGGGATTTTCTACCAAACAGCAATGGCGGTTTCTCTGCAAGATACCGGAATGGAAAGCTTATTAGTATAAAAAAATGTAGGCAGTTAAACATCACCCGAGTACAAATATGACATAAAGGTAAGGAAATTTTCAAAAAGAGAATCTTGAATGGTACCTGAAAAATGGCAATACTTATTTCTGATATATTCTGGAACAATGCATTGTCTATCATGATAGTCACGCACAGCCTTACAGAAGAAATACCTATCTACCAATTTGCCATCAATATAGAAGAGTTCGTGGCTGGGATTATTTGAGTTGCTAATATGGTAACTTCCACAAGCCGTTTCATGCTGCAACAGTCCGGAAGCAGCTGTTATTCTAGATTCCACAAGCAAGCACAACACTAGCAAAACTAGTGCCATTTCCTTGGGAAGACCAGACTATAACTCGCTAGAGGATGACACTCCACAAGAACGCACCGAGCTTAGCCAAGACCTGGCTAAGGGAAGCCAGAGCATGAGTTCAGTTACAAATCTAAAACTGCATCTCCATTCAAGGTTCACAAATTCCTTTGCTCGAGCAGGCACAATCTCACGATTTTCCTGATACACCGAAGTCAAAAGTCTTCGAAAACTGCTGCAGAAACCAGTAAACAAAATAAGCACAAAACGTCGAAATCTGCTTATCCTTTCACAACTTCTTGTGCTTCATGAATTCCCACAGTTTAAGACTGGTAACTAACTGATATCCAAGCAGCAAGTATAATTGCACCATTCCAAGTCGCACTAAATCCAAAATACCCTCCAAACTTGATGATTAAGAAAAAGTAAAGCGAGAAATAGATGAAACAATACTCTCAACCGAGACTCCTGCAGCTCAAAGCGACAATTTGCAAACCTCAAACCAAATCAAGATTAGTCAACCCCACAAACAGAACCAGCCCCAAAAATTACAGCAACACACCCAAATCAACCACAAAATATGTTCTCCCTTTTGACCATGTCAATCACCCACCATTCTTATCTCTTCTTTTCTCGCAGGAAACACTCATAATCTGCAAAGCCCACATATAACACAGAAAACCCATGAAAAAAAAGACAAACTTCCTCATAAAATTCATCTCCCACTTCAATTCCCAAGAGCAAGAACAAAGTTCCCCTGTAGTAAATACGGGTCAAGCATTTATTGAAGTCAAAGGATCAAACCTGAATAAAGGCGGCTGATAACAGAGATGCGGTATGCACATACGCGTGTACACAAACACACATCACTATGCGTTTAATTCGAATATATCTTGTGCTGATCGAAGTGATAATGTCAAAGAAGAATCAAAGGGCAGTTTAGAAAGACCGGCCGAAGGCAGAAGGATCCCAGAATAATGGTGGGCTCGCTATTGTTTTTCCCTTTTTTGTGTGTGTGTAGTCTTACAACACAATTAAATATGGAGTAGAATATTCGAAGCTGCGTCGCTTGTTTACACTGTACACATGGGAAGTTTCTTGACTGGCTTGGGAAGTTCGTCCTATTTTCCTTGGTCAATTCAGTACGTTTCTTGCGCCATTGATTCATATCTTTTCGTGTAAATAATGCCAATGCCATCATCATTTACTTATACTATGTTCTATCTATCACACATTCATCCCAGCTATTGAAGTAAACCAACCCATAATTTGAATCACTAAATAGTAACAGTAAGACTATCAAGATCTTACAATAATAGCTTGTAATAAAATCAACTCATTCACAATAATGCTACTTAATAATCATGTAATTATTAAATTTTTTATTATGCAAACTTGTGTTCAATTACTAAATACTTGGGTTTATTTTTTTTTTTTCATTATTACTATAATATATTTTGGGAGTAAATTGATTAATTAATGCATAAATTCGTAGAAGGATAATTGTTATGTTGTTCCAAGTCTCCCCATGCAAAGTAAAAAAAGTATGTGGGGTATTTGTAATTAAGTTAGTCCTAAATTCGACTTGTGATTGTAAGTATTTTTATTCATTTCACGAAGTTATAACTTTTCTTGATTGATTTAAATGCGTCGTTGACCATTTATGTTGTATTTATATGAAATAGTATATGAGTATAGCTAGGTATGTAACACCTGTCCAAATATATTATAGTATTAACCATCTTCAAATTGATTGGGATAATTAACATTTTATATAGTTAATTGAAACACTTAATTGTTTATTTCAAGCTATAATAGAGTACACATAAGTCATGTGGTTCAATCATTATCGAATAAAGTTATATGTTCAAACACATATCGTGCAAGTTGCAATATAAAATTTATATAATATATTAAAGTACTATATATTGAAGCTCTCTATTTAATTCAAGGTTGATGTGGCAAAATTAATTTTTTTTTATGTAAAAATTAATATATTATATATATTAATTTTATTAATTATGTTTTATATAGTAATATTGTAATCTTATTTAATTAATTATTCAGTCAACATTGCAATAAATATAATTTAATAATTTAAAAAGAATCTATAATATTTATAATGAAATATATAATTTAATTTTTATTTAAAAATTATTTTATTAATATTTTTATTAAAAAATTCAGTGAAATAAATATATAATATTTCTATCCACCTATACATATAATTCATCGAATAAAATTTAAAATCTAGAATATTTACCGATTCATATAATTCAATAAATAAAATATATAATATTTTTACCAAAAAATTATTTCATTAATATTAAATTTCTTACCGATTTAAATTTTAAATTCATAGTTTAATTTTAGTGAAAATTTTAATTTATGCTATTGTTAAATTTGTCAAACAATTGTTTATATTTATCTTAAATCTCAACTTTATTCCCTATTGATTTTAATATTTACTAAAAATTTTACTAATATTAAATTGATTGAGAGTTAAAAAAAATAACATATATTTTTTTATTAAAAATTTTAATCTACTCGATTATTAAGTTATAAAATAAATAGTTTATTAATTGAAATTTTCCAGTTTAATATTAAATTATAGTTTAATTTAAACAATTAGCTGGCAAATTATATGTAGTAGAATTTTGCATGTTAAATTTATACTATTTAATTTTTAACATTCATGTTACGTGAGTTATATTAATTTATGAGTAAATAAAATTTATAATAATTATTGTCATATCATTTTTATTTCATAATTTATTAGTTTCATATCTATTTTGTAGACATTAAATCAATATAATAATAATCTAAATATAACTTATAAACTAAGAGGTTAGTTTATCCCACATTAAAATCTTAATATATATTTTATCAATATATAATTTTAGGCAATAATATACATATAATTTACAGAAACAAATCTAAAAATATGATTGATATTAGGTGGGTGAGAAGGTACTTAACATACATGTTCGCTAATATTTTACGGGTATATCTCGCATAATTTTTGCAGGTAATAATAATAAATATCCATATCAGTATACACAGACTAAAATGTAGTGTGTAGGAATATAGATAGTCAATATTCATGCATGTCTTATTTGATTGTCATGTATAATTTTGACTCACTAACGAGATACGTTTTTATACATATAACATTAATTATTTGATGATTAAATAAATATTTTTCCGAATAAAAATTATTTATTTGATTTGGTTAACTAATTGATTTTATCCAACAACTAAATAGTTAATTTTTTTTTTTTAATTACGACATCAAGTGATTGTATACCAATAAATTTTACACGGGATAAGTCTGCATGTAACAATTATATTTTACAACTGATATAATTTTTCATGTAGTAGAATTTGCAATCATGTTAATAAAATATATGTAATGTGATTTTTTACCAATACATTCTATATACGATAAATTATAGTATATTATATTTACTTCTTATAATGTATCAAGTTATATTACTTTTTAAGCAAATTATTGCATTTTTAATAATAATTTTTTTTATAATTCATCAATATATAATATTTTAAAATTTATGTTTATAAATCATAATATAAAATAATTTTTTGTGGATTTTGAACGGATTATACAATATCTTATATAGAGTATTACAACATAAAAGTATTTTATGTCGTTATTGTGTTTCTTGAGTGATAAAGATAATACCAATGGTATCATGGTAATTTTAATTATAGCCTTAAAATATACTTACATATATAGCCTTCAATTTTAAATGATACAGTTATATTTTTATATATAGTCCTAAATTGTAAATTATAATAGAAAATACTCCATAATATGAATAATTCTCATTAATTTTCATCACATTTATATTTCAACCATACAGGGGAAAAAATAGAATGAAAAATAAAAGCACATGTTCGAGTATTTGCTAATACCCGATCTTAATGGAAAAAGTTCGAGATAATTATAATATCGATGTCGGATGAAGATTCGAATTAGGTATTTGTAGCCAAGTCGAGTTGGAAACATGTACTCCCTCTGTTCCAACTCAAAAATCCCAATTTATATTATGATGAGTGCATTATAAAATAAAGTGGGACTTTTAAGGTGGGACAAGGTAGTATATTATTATATATTTGTGCTCAAACTCATTGTAATAAATTATACATATAATATATTTTTAAAAATATAATACTATATATATTCAAAATAAGAAAAATAAAATAAATAATTTTTTTATTTATTATAATTTTATATTATTAAATTTAAGGATATAAAAAATTATATTAAAAGATTTGATAAGTATATATTTAAAATTGGGCCATGTATAGTCATGCAACTACGCGCAAATAAGGGAATATATATATATAAAATGAAGTGGGCCGTATGTTTTAAAGCCCAAGTTAATAGAGAGGAAAAAGCCCACTAAATACAAAAGTTTACCATCTTGTATAACCCTAAATTTTGATAAAAGTAAAGTATGGAGAAAGGAAGTGGAACTTTCATAAATTTAATATATATATATATATATATATATATATATATATATATGCGCGCGCGAGCAAATATGAAACATAAATTTTGCCCTTCAAAGAAATTAGATATCCAATTTTCACATAAAAGTGAATATTTTTATATGTAATTTTATGAGGAAATTTATATTGAGAATTGATGAATTAAGTCTCATAAATGCAATGATGAATTTGAAATTACATAAAGATGTTGGACATAATTTTCAAGAGATATTATTATCTGTGATGAAGATATGAAAAGAAAAAATTGTTGTTATATGAAAATTGAAAATTTTATAATTTTATAATTTAAATACAAAAGTTCATATATATATATATATATATATATATACACAAAAGTTTAATTTAAATTTCATATACTCTCCGTCTCACTAATATTATCCTACTTTCATCACTTTATCTCTCACTTACAAAAGTTTAATTTAAGGGTATGTTTGGTAGCCAAGATAGAATATAGCATGATAAGATTAAATTTGTATGGTGTATAAGGATTATTTTAATCTCACCCCTTCCTTATGATTAAAATATAGGGGGAAATAGTGATTTTAGCACGGGCCTAGTGTTTAATAGCGAGCCGACGTATTAATTACATTTGCTACCAAACACATGATTAGGTAAGATACTTTAATCTAATCCTATCATATCTTACCTACCAAACAAGTCATAAATGTCATGTACTCCCTCATTCGACCGTTATTGCCAGAAAAATTAGTACTTTTTGTTGGGGAAGCAACACATCATGTGTAATGTTCACAAAGAATGACAGGCTAAGAAGAGGACGAATATATGAGTGCCACGCAGGCGTAACTATTTGCATGCAAATCTATAAAGGAAAACGCAAAAGTGAGATGGACAATGATAGGGACATATATGTGTCGATTTTAATGCACGTGTCCCTCATTCGTACCACTTTCCAATCTCCATCTTTGATCTTCATGTGCTCACTCTTCGGAATCTTTAATTGATCAATAAACATTAAACAAGTAAAAGAGTTGATGACTGTTCATTTCTTTAGAAACGTGGCAAACAACGAGAAAAAACTAGACCCAACTTTTTCAGTTGCTTTACCTTATTTCCTAAAACAGTATGCAAATCCACTAAACTATCGCATGATCATAGATATTGTTTTACTAGAGAGTGAATAATTTTTTACTAGATATTGTTTTAATTATTATGACCGTATATAAATTAATAATAAATAATAATTGATTAGTAGGACGGAGTATTAATAAAAAATCCACGAGCAACTTTATTAGTTTATTCGTTTATGGTCTACCTATATATACCCCTCCATTGTTCTCTGGTATTCAAATATTCAAAATCACAATCCTGTAACCTTTTCCACTCACTCACTCTTATTCTCTACAGTTACTGTTTTTATTTCTGTTATTAACCTCAACATCTCCAGAAAGATCCTCCTCCTTCTCTCCTAGCCTCCTTGTCTCTCTCCCTCCAAGCACACACAGTGAATTCGTGATCGTAGTGAATCGGAGTAGCGGAATTGAGATTGATGGCGGGAAATGACTGGATAAACAGCTACTTGGAGGCGATCCTCGACATCGAGGAGGCGAAGTCGTCTCTGCTGCTACGGGAGAGGGGGAGATTCAGCCCTACCAGATACTTCGTGGAGGAGGTCATTACGGGATTCGACGAGACCGACTTCCATCGCACATGGCTTCGAGTACCTCCCACTGCCTTTGTAATTCCCCTCTGCTCGAATCAAACCTATGCATGTCTGAAATTCTGCCAATTCTGTAGGCGCAGGCGACGCGGAGTCCGCAGGAAAGAAACACGAGGATGGAGAACATGTGCTGGCGCATTTGGAATTTGGCCCGCCAAAAAAAGCAGGTCATTTTTAATTTATCTCGAGTATTTTAGGATTTACACAATGCCACTGGTTTGGAACTTTGGGGTGTGTTTGTTCTGTCGAAGATGAGTTTTTATTTGATGCTAGATATGTATTTTTGAGATGTTAGTTCGAATTCCTTGAGATCATTTAGTTCTCTACTTTTTGATTGCCAACAAAGTACTGTTGCTCTTAGAAACTGTGTGAAACGAGTAATTGTTTTCAGCTCGAGGGGGAGGAGGCACAGAGAAAGAACAAATGGCGCCTTGAGCGAGAAAGAGGTCGCAGAGAAGCCGCTGCTGATATGTCTGATGACCTATCCGAGGGGGAGAAAGGGGATGCAGTTGGTGGTGACCATTCATCACACGGTGAAAGCAACAGAGCTCGCCTGCCCGGAATCACTTCAGTTGAAACCATGGAGGCTTGGGCTAGTCAACAGAAAGGGAAAAAGTTATACGTTGTATTGATTAGGTACGAATTGAATTCATTTATATTCAAAAACTTCTTGAACCTAGTTACATGCTTTCTTGATCACTACACTCTTGCAGCCTTCATGGTTTGATACGCGGTGAAAACATGGAGCTTGGCCGTGATTCTGATACTGGTGGTCAGGTAAAGGATGATCTATTAGACCTACGCACCAAATCATCCATTTGATGCATCATATAAGTTCTCTCTCTGTCGATAAAGATGACTCCTTCAATGCTTCCTTCAGGTAAAATATGTTGTCGAACTGGCAAGAGCTTTAGGTTCAATGCCTGGTGTATATCGCGTTGATCTACTTACTAGACAAGTATCTTCGCCGGAAGTAGACTGGAGCTACGGTGAGCCCACGGAGATGCTGCCACCACAAAGTTCTGAGGGTTTGATGGATGAGATGGGAGAGAGCAGTGGTGCTTATATAGTTCGAATTCCCTTCGGGCCAAAAGATAAATATATACAAAAAGAGCTACTGTGGCCACACATCCCTGAATTTGTAGACGGGGCTCTTAACCATATTATACAGATGTCGAAGGTTCTTGGTGAACAGATTGATAATGGGCGTCCAGTCTGGCCTGTAGCTATCCATGGTCATTATGCGGATGCAGGTGACTCTGCTGCCCTTTTGTCCGGTGCTCTGAATGTTCCGATGCTCTTTACTGGTCATTCGTTGGGCCGTGATAAACTGGAACAACTTCTGAGACAAGGCCGACAGTCGAGGGATGAGATCAATTCCACTTACAAGATAATGCGAAGGATAGAGGCAGAAGAGTTATCCCTCGATGCTTCTGAACTAGTCATTACTAGCACCAAACAGGAGATCGAGGAGCAGTGGCGATTGTATGATGGTTTTGACCCAATATTAGAGCGTAAACTACGAGCCAGGATTCAGCGTAATGTGAGCTGCTATGGAAGGTTCATGCCTCGCATGGTTGTAAGTATATTTTACTTGTTCTGCAACTTCTGCTGATTGAAAGTTCCTCTTAGAACATATTGCATGAGCTCTTGTATAAAGCTGGGGACGTATTTGCAGGTAATCCCGCCTGGAATGGAATTTCATCACATAATTCCACATGATGGAGATATGGATGCTGAACCTGAACCAAATGAAGATGGAAAGACTCCCGACCCACCAATTTGGGCTGAGGTTAGGCGGATCCTCCCTACACTAACTAGTCCTTTGGCAGGAGTCTTTTTCACAGATTTTATAGTTCAACTCTATGTGAAATATACTGCTGATTGTATCTATTATATACACAGATAATGCGTTTCTTTTCAAACCCAAGGAAGCCTATGATTCTTGCACTTGCCAGACCAGATCCAAAGAAAAATCTTACAACCTTAGTGAAAGCATTTGGGGAATGCAAGTCGCTAAGGGAGCTTGCGAATCTTGTAAGAAAAAGAAAGTTGGATTGGTGAATGCTTTCCTCTCTTCATTGTGGATCACTACTCTCATGTTTCATATTTAGTGGTTCTTCTCTGTCTTCTGCAGACCCTGATAATGGGAAGTCGTGATAATATTGATGAAATGTCGGGCGCAAATGCTTCTGTTCTTCTGTCTATTCTCAAGCTGATCGATAGGTATGATCTCTATGGGCAAGTGGCATATCCGAAACACCATAAACAGTCTGATGTTCCTGACATCTATCGTCTAGCAGCAAAGACCAAGGTACCTTCACATCTTTTTTGGTTTTAGAGGTTCTTATCCATGATAAGCAACGGTAATTGAGGTATCCTTTGTAGTTATGAAACATGGTTAAGGCCTAAGCTTATTGTTTCTTGACAGGGAGTTTTCATTAATCCAGCTTTTATCGAACCTTTTGGGCTTACACTGATTGAGGTATCCCTTGTAGTTATGAATGTATGAAGCCTTGACGTATACCATATCCTGCTGTTTACCATTGTGATTTCCATAACAGGCTGCAGCACACGGTTTACCTATTGTTGCAACAAAAAATGGTGGCCCTGTTGACATACACAGGGTATTTTACTTTCTCCTCACAGTATTCAAGAGACTTAAATTTCTTCTAGAGATTATCTAGACAATGCATTGGTTATTTTTGTTGATTATAGGTACTAGACAACGGTCTCCTTGTTGATCCCCATGATGAGCAAGCTATAGCCGATGCTCTTCTGAAGCTGGTAGCTGATAAGCATCTCTGGGCCAAATGTCGATCAAATGGATTGAAGAACATTCATCTTTTCTCATGGCCAGAACATTGCAGAACTTATCTCTCTAAAATAGCAAGCTGCAAACCAAGGAAACCTTGTTGGCTGCAGAACGATGATGGCAGTGATAACGAAAGTTCTGGATCGGTATCACCAAGTGACTCGTTGAGGGACTTGCATGATATATCGTTGAACTTAAAGTTCTCCTTTGATGGAGATAAGGTTGACAGCCACTCGGTAGATCAAAAAAACAAGGTGGAAAATGCTGTTTTGAAAAGTGCTAAAAAATCTGGATCTACTACTATTGAAAAAGGAGATCAAAACTCTAGTACTACTGCTAAGTTCCCAGCATTAAGGAGGAGGAAACACATTTTTGTAATTGCTGTGGACTGTGATGCAAGTTATGGTCTTTCTGAAACAGTTAAGAAGATCTTTGAGGCCTTCAAGACAGAAAGGACCGAAGGCTCGGTAGGATTTATACTGTCGACATCACTTAACATTACTGAAATACACGCCTTTCTGATCTCCGAAGGACTGAAACCGACCGACTTTGACGCGTTTATTTGCAACAGTGGTGGTGATCTTTATTATTCATCACTTCATTCTGAAGAAGACAACCCATTTGTGGTAGACTTATACTATCATTCACACATTGAGTACCGCTGGGGTGGTGAGGGTTTGAGAAAGACCTTAGTACGTTGGGCAGCTTCTGTAACTGGTAAAAAGGGAGAGAAGGCTGAACACATTGTTGTTGAAGATGAAGAAACTTCAGCTGACTACTGCTACTCGTTTAAAGTACAGAAGCCTGGACTGGTAAAGCTGTTGCTTGTTTCCTAATTCTTTGAACTGTTATGATTACATCATGCAACTTGATAAATTTAAAATTTTCTGTCGTTATGCAGATCCCTCCTGTGAAGGAGGTGAGGAAGCTGATGAGAATTCAGGCACTGCGTTGTAACGTTATCTATTGTCAGAACGGAAGCAAGATTAACGTAATTCCGGTCCTGGCATCTCGTTGCCAAGCTCTCAGGTAAGGATTATCAATGGATTTGTGTTATGATGTCTCTTTATTCTGATATTTTACAGAATCTGAAACCAGACGACTCGTTGTAGGTATTTGTATCTCCGGTGGGGAATGGACTTGTCGAAAGTGGTGGTGTTCGTAGGGGAAAGTGGAGACACCGACTACGAAGGCTTGCTTGGTGGTGTTCACAAGTCTGTCGTGTTGAGTGGCGTTTGCAGCAGTGCGAGTAGCCAACTTCACACTAACCGGAGTTACCCGCTTGCGGATGTTATATATCACGACGGCCCCAATGTCGTCCGAACCACCGGAGAGTGCAGCACCTCGGATCTCCGAGCTTCATTGAAAGAGCTAGGCGTCCTCAGGGGTTGATTTTATTTTTCTTCACATGTATATAACACAACATCATGTGCATGTAAGGCTAATATAATTCGAGCATTTGATTTTTTTGGCTATAACTTATAGCTCCCATCTTTTACTTTACTTGACGCATTCTTTTTGAACATGTGATTTTATGTCTTAAAAATTGAGGATTTAAACTTCTCTTCACCCATTTTCAAAGCAGGTTTCTGCATATAATAAAAGTGAGAATTAATTGTGTAGATAATTAGGTGGCACAATTATTGACTATAATTAATTTTAAATAGTGATATGTGACAACTAAAGTGAAACAAGGGATAGTGATTAATTTTATCTTCACATGTTTTAGTGACCAAAATGGTCCCCTCTTATCTCTTAACCACACAGACAGCAAATATTTGAAAATAAATACTCCGTCAATTTTTTTTGTATTGATAAATTAAACAGAATAATAGATAGTGGGATGAAAGAATAATGAATTCAAGTAAATAAAAATATATATTAATATATTAATAATGAAGTAAATTTTTTTTTATAGATAAAGATATTGTAAAAACTTCTTTCCTGGAATGAACCAAATCATGTCATTTTTCAAGAACAAAATTAGAGGAATCATACTACCATTTGGATTTGGAACCTGATTACATGTTGATGTTTACGATTTTAATATTCATACTAGTGAATGGAGATCTCTCAAAAATATTTAGTGCTCATTTTGCTCAACTCTCCATCATCTTTCTTTAGTTAGGCGTCATGTATTTTCACGATGTTCGTTTTTTTCAATTATGAAGTTTGGTTAACTGATCCAATCCACATTGGGATGAGTGCTCAAGTGATGTTTGCCCAATAGTGGGCCAAGAAATATTGAATGACAAAAATATTTTGATAAAGACAGTCATAGTATTATCATGACTTTCCAAGTCAATATTAAACCAAATACATCGTGGGGTTATGAGATAATCCTTGACTAACTTTTGAAAATTTTAATACCATAACGTCTTTCAAATGCTTCAGTCCATTATCCTAGTGCAATGATTCTTACCATTATCCTAGCCATTAATATAAACAGAATAAGCAGGAATACTTTTGTTGATTTGAGAAACAGAAATTTCGGTTAGCATCAAATAGTACAAAGAACGAATCAAGGACAAATGTATTATGCCAGCTACACCTGGGTTGTCGAATGAGATCATAAAACAAATAAAAGGTAAAATTTAACAATAAATATTAACCATAATAATAAGAATAATTGTGATTGATAATATTCCTTCTTTCACTAAAATGATTTACCTTTTATCATTTTGGGACTTTTATCATTTTGGGATGTCCACGAAAATGGTTTATATTTGAAACTTTTATTTTATAGTAAGTGAACCCACTACATCAACTACACACAACTCAATTTAAAATATTACTTTAAATGAGACTCAAACTCCACTAACTACTCACAACCAATTTAAAACAATATATGAAGTGAGACTATAACTCCACTCACTACATATCATCATTAAAATCAAATTACAATATTAAAACTCGTGCCGGGTCAAACCGTAAACCATTTTCATGGACGAAAGGTGTAGTCGTTACCAAAAGTAGATTAATTATATCGGGCTTATAAATGAAAAGTTGACTTTTGCTATTACTATGTGAGCTAGCCAACCGTCGCACTCTATTTCTTTTTAAATATTCGAAGTATCATAGACATATAGGTGCATTTTTTATTTATTTTTATTGAAGTAACAGTATTGGTAGTTAATATTCATAAATTTCAACAACTAACACCTCCCAACTGTTTTGTCACACTGCATTTTTAGACATTTAATTTAGACTTCGTCACGGCTAAAAAAAGACATAATGGGCATCTGCATTATTATTATTATTATCATTATTATATGTGGACAACAATGAAGAAAGGGGAAAAATACATTATTAAGCAACCAACAATCGGTGGAAGGGATTGCATTGCAAGTTTTATACGTGTACAAAGATTATTAAGCAACAAAATTATACAATTAAAGTGTAACAACAAAACACATGATTTCTTCAATCGAACTTCAAGGTGGTGAAAATTTTTATTTTCCCTTTTTACTACTACCATTCTCAAAGCAACCCCATCAGAAAACAGCAGAAACACTCGACTTCTTTTTACTCCTTTTGGCAAAATCTTTCAAGGAAACCCAATGCTCATGTTTCCATCATTTAATGAGATGAATCTTTCTTTTGTATTGTATATTGTAATAGATTACACGTGCCCTCGTATTTATTTTCCTTGAACTTGTATATATGTGTTAAAGCTATTCTATATATATAAAAAAAACTATATATATATATGTGTGTGTGTGTAAGTATGATAGGCATAATCACAAGTAATCAAGAAATTTGGTAATTAAATAGATCGTCTAGTGCTATTATGAATAAAAAAGAGAAAAATGTTAGGTGTCCTATAATCTATTTGGTGGTAGTTAGGACAGCAAATTTTACTTATCTAGATATTTTTTCATACATCAAATATAATGAAAACTTGAGTACAAGACTTTTCATATTGGCACTTAATATATGTCTTAATTCATTCAATTTCCAACCTAATCCTAGCGACCTACGAGATTTATTAAATTAACTTCAATAAAAACTAGAATAGAACACTTACAAAAACTGAAAAGAGATGCGTGTAATTAATTTTCGTTAGTCAAATTAAAACTCAAAACACTACATGCATGTTATAAGTATGTCCACAAAAAAATGATTCATTAAGGAAAGCATGGGGAAGTTATTGATAACCTACCCATAGGTGTGAAAACCTAACTATTGAGACAGTCAATCCAAGCAAGCAACAACACAACCCATTCCCCCCTTTAAATTTTTAGGTTGTTGTGCAGTTAGTTGCTCATTACTCTCTTCTCCACATACATATATATACCACACAATTCTCCCCCATTCCCAATCAATTATTTTCCCAACATTATTACCAAACACAAATCAAGATTAGGGTTTTCATATTTCTTCCTCAATTCAAGATTCTTGCACGATCACTCTTTGGAGCTGAGGAGGATAAAAGATCGAAATGGATCAAGACGAGGATCGGAAGGTTTGTCTTCTTAGCGAATCGGAGGCAGAGAAAAGCAAGAAGAAGAAGAAAAAGAAGATTGATAATGGGAAGAGATACCGGCTTTTGTCTTTCAAGGAATTGCCCGATTACATGAAGGATAATGAGTATATTTTGAATTATTATAGAGCTAATTGGCCTCTCAAAGAGGCATTCTTCAGTATGTTTAGATGGCATAACGAGACGCTTAATGTTTGGACGTAAGTGTTTTGAGATCTTGATTTTTATTACATGATTTATTTATGTTCATATATGCATGGTACTATTTCATTTTATATAATTGTTTTATTTGATTTGATTTGCAGGCATTTACTGGGATTTTTTTTGTTTGTGGGTTTGACAGTAGCAAATCTAATTCATGTACCTCATGTGGCAGATTTCATCGCCATGATTTCTGTGTAAGATTAATTTGAAGAACTTTTTATCTTATCAGATCATAAATATTTATGAATTAGGTCAAAAATTCTAAATCTTGATTTATATTTTTGATTCAACTCAACTGTGACATGAATTTCGTTATTTGGGATTAAATATCTTATTATTTAATTAAATGAATTTAAGGGCAATTAATTATTTACTGCTTCCCTGGGCTAGCTGCAAATTAAAGCTTTGGCTGAACAGTGAAGATCTTAATAGCACCATAAATAGAGTTAACTTTATCATTAATTGAAGAAATTAATTATGCTTCAATTATTCATATATATATATATATATATATATATATAAACACGCCTAGGCTTCATGATCATGTGGTGTTTGTAAATATCACATCCCTTTCATTATTTCTGATTTATTTTAATTAAAATTCCAAATCAATCCTCCAAGAATTCTTAAAATTTCGAATTTTTGGCTCCGTCACTGCAGGCAGTACTTCCCATCGGCCATGGAAGCTGATGCTCTGAAGAACATATCGAACATATCAACGGTGAGCAAGTTAAATCCATCATTACCTTAAACAAAACAAATCTAAACCCTAAAATTAAGAAAAATAAATAAATATATATCAAACTAATACGTGCATGATGGATTGAATTTACAGGGAGCAACATCGCTGCTAGAACTGAGTCACGAGGCTAAAAGCATCATGAAAACAAGCATATCCTCCGGCGGCGGCGAGACGAGGTGGCCGTTCTACGTGTTCCTAGGCGGCGCGATGCTGTGCCTGCTATGCAGCAGCACGTGCCACCTCCTGTCATGCCACTCGCGGCGGCTGAGCCTCCACCTCCTCCGGGTGGACTACGTGGGGATCGCGGTGATGATAATCACCTCCTTCTTCCCCCCAATCTACTACATCTTCCAATGCACCCCCCGCTGGCAGGTGGTCTACCTGAGCGGCATCTCCGGCATGGGGCTCTGCACCATCGCCGCCCTCCTCTCCCCCTCTCTCTCCGCCCCCAGGTTCCGCCCCCTCCGCGCCGCCCTCTTCGTCTCCATGGGCCTCTTCGGCCTCTTCCCCGCCATCCACGCCCTCCTCCTCAACTGGCACGACCCCCACCGCGACCTCATCCTCGCCTACGAGTCCGCCATGGCGCTCTCTTATCTCGTCGGCACTCTTTTCTACGTCGCCCGGGTTCCCGAACGCTGGGGACCCGGCTGGTTCGACCTGGCCGGCCACAGCCACCAGATCTTCCACGTGTTCGTCGTCGTTGGGGCCCTGGCCCACTACGCCGCCGCTCAGGTGTTCCTAAAGTACCGTAGTAGGATCGCTTGCGCTGCATTTGCTTGAATTAGTGTGCGTGTGGGTGTGTGTTTTAATGGAGTTTAGGCCATATATATTTTGTTTTAGGCTAAGGAGTAAGGGGGTTGATTCTTTATTGTGAGATTATTAATTATTTATGTGGTTAATTAAGTTGTACAGCTGATTTCTATTTCCCTTCTATTCCATCAGAAAGTAATCAAAGTATGTACCATTCATTGAGTTGTCATGGGAAATTTTGAAACTGCAATGTTAATTCACATATTTAAGTATTATTTTTATTAAAAAATGAACACCTGGTATTTAAATAAATATTTTTTATTTTTTATAGTTCATAAACTAGATCCAGATCATTCTCAATAGTCCATAATAATGATTCATTTTTTTTCAATAGAAATTGAAGATCTTGAACGACTAATTTATCTGAAATGATAAAAAGTATTGTTAATTTATTGACGCATTTAAAATTGGGGTAACTTCTATAATAACCATTTTGTTATAGTAAACTCAAATAATAGCCACACGTATAAAAAACCATAAATCTAGCCTTCTATGTCTATAATACCCTCCATCTAATTAATTCCTTCAAAATACTACAGAATTTAAAAATAAAATTTGATTTATAATTAAATACTATACCCTACCATATGAACCCTAGACATGAATCTATAATAATAATTTATTAATACAATACACCGATGAAAAATAATTAAAGGAGAAACAATAATTATGGAAGAATAATTTTTTAATTAATTAATGAAAAGGCAATAAAGAAAAAATAAATACAGAATTTACTATTTCATTATAAAATTAGAGATGGTTAAAATTTGTGTTTGCTATATTAATTTGGCTAAATCAAACTATTTCCCCTTTAAAATTTATCCATCATCATTAACAAAAAGTAGAAAATAAAAACAAAAATTAGAAAATAAAAACTTGAATACGGGTTAATAACTTAATATCCGGACGGATCCGACCCATAAGTTGGCCTACCGAATCCCAAAGCTAGACAGGATTCCTTGTTACGTTTCACTGCGCTTCACTCACTGACTAACAAATAAAATAAACCTCAGAATCTCTCTCTCACTCTCTCTCTACGCAATACTGAAAAAGGAGAAGGTCGATTATGTCTGAAACTGAGGGAGGAGGAGACGCGCAAGTACTGTTAAGCTCTTCCATCCCTGCCGGAAAGGACACCGTCCGGTTCGATGTCTCGTCTCTCCTCCACCGCGCCTCCCACGGTCCATTCCTCTTCCTATATCTATCTCTAGATTGCGATCATAATTGTTTTTCACGCGTTAATTTTACTGATTTTTTAATTACATATTGGATTGAGAGGGTTGCGGGAGCCTTGCTGTAGGGAGTATTGGACTAACACTCACTAAATGCTTAATGTATGTGATTATTCTGCTCAATTCCTGCGTGGACTCTTTTCAGGTGTCCTCTCTGTTTAAGAGATGCACTCATTAAGGATTATTTTAAAAATCTATGTATGTTTTATGATGCAGCAATATTCAGTTGAGAGTTTACGTATGATTGATATGTATATGATTCTGTATGTAACTTAAGTCGGTAGTTTTTTTTGCTCGAACCAACATTGGAGTTTTAGCGTGTTTGTTCCAAGTTTTACCTTATCTGCTCTTTGTTCGAATTGCACCCCTAATCCTGCCCTAAAAAAAATTAATAAGCAGAGTAGCAACTGATTGTTTTATTCGTAATTTGTCCACAGATCTTCGAAATAATGAGCTCATCAGTGGGGAGAATTTCAATTTGTTTGCGGCCATGTCTGCTTTAGAGGTAATGCTGTTTTCTATTAAAGGAGATTCTATGACATTCATCGTGAATGCATTTTGCAAGTATGATAAGGTAGATTTAATAACTGAATTGGCAGGGGGGGATTTCGGAAGTACTTGAAATAGATGTCAATTTTATTGAGTGAGATGAAAATGTTGTGCATCCAGGTCCTACTATATTTATTTATTGTATGCTCAATTGACATATTATCTGTTTTAACCAGATAATGGACCCAAAGATGGATTCCGGTATCGTTTCTACTTATTATTCTGTTGATGAAGCCATTGAGAATGGTGCTGCTCCTATTCCATTGAGCTCTGATAGAATGTGTGATATTCAACACGTTATTGACATAATGGATCATTTTCTTGCTTGTGAGGTATCGCTAACACATCTTTCAGGAGAATCAGCAGGCACTCTAGATAGTAGTCTACAAATGGTAACAATTAGATCCCTTTAACTTGTTACTTACTTTGATGCAGGCAACATGGCATAAAGGAGGTTCATTAGCACAAACAGTGTTTTCTTGCATCTACCTATTGAGGCCTGACAGAACATCATCCCATGCCCTGCTGCATTCATTCTGCAGAGTTATACGTGCTACTTGCAATGCTCTTGTTTCAGCTGTTTCATATACACGGACAAATGAAGTAACATGCTTCAACGAATCTTAGCTTGTTACTTGAGATTTTCTAATGTTGAGTCTTTCAACAATTTAGCTATTGCTTATTCTATACAAAATGAGTGCCCCTGTACGTCATTAGCAAAAAGAGTAAAGTTTTATGGGGGGTAAATTGTTTGCATTGTGCTGTGGTCCAGCTTTCTTAGCCTATAATCACTGCATCTTGCTTGTTTATGAAAGAGTCAATGTTACAACTCACATGATATGCTAGCATAGTGGTGCTCAATATGTATATATATAGTTGATCTTATGACTTATGAGATGAACTTTAACTGCCGTTGGGGTTTGGGAAAATGTCCCAGTGCAAGAATGTGATGAATTTTAATTTAAAGGGCTTACTTTCTTTCTCTTATTGTTCCATTTTAACTATATATTGTTGATCATGTCCAGTAATGGAGTATGGCTGACTGACTGTACAGGAAGAAGATATATTTACCACGGCTTATGGTCTATCACTAAAGGCCTATGGAGATGATAAGTGCTTATCAATGTTACATACGGTGGAAGAAATACTTTGTCGGCAATTGAAAGCATGTAAAGCACCGTTGTCAAAAAGAACAGTTCCTGAAGGTATGGACCTCACATTTTCTTAGTGATATTTCAAGAACTATCAGAGAACTACAATACCTACAGTTTGGTTTTGTACTGGCATGTGGCATCTATATTTTTCATCGAATAATTGTAGATATGCATATTGGAACAGTGAACTACTTTTAGCAGCTAGAAACATATGCAAGAATTACATGATATGCATTTTCAGAATGGCAGTACCCTTAAGTTTTACTTGGAACCACTGTACTCAAGTTTCAAGGTTATTGTGGCTGCCTTTTGTAGATGTAGAGCCTTTGCAAACTCATCTCGATCTTGAAGAAGGTTTCTGCAAAGCTGTTCTGTGCCGCTTACGTTTTCGTAAGGTCTTATCTTGTATCTTTGAATATCAAGTGCATTGTATTTTCTACATATGTATGTGAGATGCGTCAAAAGGCTTTTATAAATTTATTGCTCAAAAATGCTTCTTCAAATAATACTACTTTTTAGGTCATGCTGGATTTTAGTGCCAGTATATCAGTTCACTAAGGCTCTTGACAAAGAAATGGCCGCATATAATGACTGCGTAGAGGCGGGCATGTATGCTTGCTAAAAGTCCCATCAACCCCTCTCCCCCTCCGCCCCCGCCCCCCCCCCCCCCCAAAAAAAAGGAGGGAAATCCCTATTTTTCTAGAAGGATCTGATTGTGTCCTGCAATTGTTGCTTTTGTTGTTAATGTTTTTTAATTGTTGGGTTTGTGTGGTAATGTCCTACATTTCCCTCCAATAGTGTTTATCAATGCTTTTGTGTGTTCAGCACTTTTATCATGTAATAATGTGCTTGAGGAAACCTCAAGGAAGAGGCTTGGAGTTGGCAAAGAAACATATTCTTTCCTGTTTATCTGAGATAGATTCCATGCTCACAACTGAAGAATTTCTGAGGTACAACTCTGCATGCGGAACTTCTGTGAGTGAAGATGAACAAACGACTGCCTCAGGTTGTCGACCAGTTGGTTTTGATTCTACATTAAATATCAGGTCAGCAGCCCCAACTACACCCCGTGCAATTAAGCTACTAAGCTGGAAAAAGGTTAGTTGCAAGGTACTGTTAATGGCCATTCTAATAATCCATTCCAAATGCAAAAGTAACTTATTATTTCTTCTGTTTCTGTCAGGCAGTTAATTATTTCCAGAAGCTTCTTCATGATCTTGATGTTATATGTTCCTATTTTTTGGATCCTGTTTTTGAAGGCACCTTGCGCTTTGTGGTTGATGTTCAGCAGTTATTACCGGATTTGGTTGCTAGAGCTCATATGCAGGTTCGAATCTGGTATTTCTCTTATTTGAAATACTGTATAGACTATTGAAGTTATGATCCCATATTATTTATTATTCCATAAGAATATAATGGTCAATGATTAACTTTTTGAGAAGTTGTAAGTTGCAACTTTTTGAAAATCAGGAAGAGCTGTCCTTTTTATTATCCTACTGATTAATGATTAGTCTTATCCTTATCCCTTATGCAATCGATTCTCATGTGGATAACTTTGAACAGTTTCTGCTGGTACAAGATGGGAAGCTTTTTGGACGCCAGCCTTTGTTTTCTGTCATTTGTAAGGCTGCCCTACTACCTGAAGGTGCAAAGAATCATGATATCCAGAAGAATGAGAGTGTTCAACAACTAGGACAGGTGGATTGCTGATGGGTTCCTGAAAGCATTTATGTTTATCTAAAAATATGCTTATTCTCTTAAAGTTTAGATTTTGTTTTTAGGAATTTCATTACTTAGCCAAGCTTCTAAAAGTGTTGCTTTCATATTCGCACAGTATGTGCATTTATCAACAAGTTTTTACCCATAATCGTTTTATCCATTGAAGTTAATGAGAGCATACCTTGTTGATGCAGTTACTTATCACACTGTTCTGAGTCCTATCTGCTAATACTGCATGGCAGAGGCGTAAACTAGGGAAGATTTTACAGGATTGGCGAATGATATATGTACAGGTTTGTGAATATTTTTAGTAGAACTGTAGATCACAATGGTTTCCATGACTCTACCAGTTTGGCCTTGCATTGTTTTTGCATCCATGTTTTATAGTTGAGTATAGACTTACAGGTGGTGGATAAGTTATGGTATTCCAAGAAGAATAGTTTCTCCTGTGGAGTTTCACTTTATATAGTTTTAGCGATCATGTGTGCACTGGAGGATAGACATTTCTTCCATGAGTTGAGTTAGTTGGAATAAGTGCATCTGAACATTAGTAGTGATTAGTGTGGGTATGATAGTGAGGTTGACAATGATGCAGTTACAAGACCGTAGCTCGTCAAAATGTGGAGCGTCCAACTTGTACAAATAATATTCTCTATCATCCAGACAACTGAAATAAATAGCCAACACAGAATGTTGGCCGCTGTTTAGTTTATTTGATTGATAAGAGTTGATGCTACTTCTAACTTGACAACTTCATCTGATTAATATTTCTGTTTGCAATCTCTGAAACAGCTTCAGTTGGCTTTTAGGAAGGAGTTTGACGGTGCTGCAAGCACTTCAGCTGAACAGGTAAATCTGATCATTGTATCGCATGTCATTTTATGCAACTTGTACATACCCATTCTTCGTTGTAGTTATTACGGACCTTTTTTGTAGTCACTTGCATGTCTCTGAATGTTTCACTCCTTGCAGAATTTGTTGTTAAAGGTCAGCAAACATATCCTCATTTGGGTAGAGGAGCAAACATATTGGATAGCTTTGCGATTCCTTATGCTTGGCTTTGAGTTAGCTATACTCAACTGATGAATATTGCATGATTTATTGGTACATTTATGTTGTCCTGATCAAACTTGCTGAGAAAACTCATCTTAAAATAACGTTGAGCAATGATTCTAGTAAGTAAATGCAATTTCTCTTCATCTTTTTTCAAGTCAAGTTAAGACCTAATAATGTAAATTATTATGTTTTGTAAAAGCTGTATTACATCCTGAGCAGGTCGACGGAAATCAAAAAAGAAGGATTTTGCGAAGGATATTGGCAAAGATTATCAAGTTGCACCTGCGGTCCTGTTACTTCAGTGCTATATATATGTTGCACAAGGCCTTATGATGGTAATTATCCTTAACCTGTTTAATTAGTTCAACTGATTTTCTTGAATCCAGTTATGTTAACCCGGAGGACTAGAATTAAGTTAAACTAGACGAATGGAAAACTATCATGACCTGAACGATCAAACTATCAATCTAAGATTAAAAAGATGGTTTCAAATAATTAACACTCCATCTGTCCTGCCTGACTTGGCTTGTTTCTTTTTGGGCATGGTTAATAAAATAAAAAAGTCGTAGGTCTACACATTTTAGAAAGTAATTTGTTGTCATTTTTGTTAGCAAAGTTGAGCGCGACACTCTGAAAAGAATAACAGGCCAAGTACGTCGGCAGGACGGAGGGAGTAATTGTGAAAAGAATTGAAATACACGGTTCATTGAGTTTTAGATTGATAGTTTCAATCATTTAGGTCCTAAATTATAAGTTTTCATCTATCCAGACCTGGACCTGGATTAATAGCTTCCTATTAAGTATGAATTCCAATTACTAATGAATCAAAAAAAGATTAGAATGAGTATCACAGTCTGGATATAACACTGGTTAGTTGCTATCAGATGGCTTCTTAAAATGCCGTTCTTATCAAACTGTATATTGATCTACACTGTCACTAATCATTAAATTATCTTACTGGGTTCTCAAGTTCTAATATTAACCAGCGGACTCTATAATCTGGATTTGAGTAGCAGTGGTTAGTTGCATTCAGCGGACTCCATACTGTAACTTGGATTTAGGAAACCCTGAACTTATTCTTAGGGTGGGATAGTCTGAGCTGAATGACTGTCAGTTACAAACATGATACTAATTGAACGATAAACTGCCCCTAATTCTGATTCAGATGCTTGCTTCATTACGGAATGAAAACAAGATCTATCTGTGCCAGGGTCCTTTCAACCGTGAGCATGAGGTACTTTCTTCTACTTCACTCAGTTTTTGCACTCAAGTTCCTTATAATTTCAGTATTCAAAAATGTACTTCTGTTCATTCTTATATTCAAATAATCAACAGCATAATATAATGATGGTTCCATGAATGATAAATTCTCCAGAGATTCGTCACTTTGAATTGTTGCAGAAGGCTCGCCTTCCTGATCACGCATCTTTCTTTTCCTTCAGTGAGACTGCAGCCAATTTTCGTTTCTCTGTGAGTAACTGAGTATAACTGGTCTGTATACTTCTGTAAACTATCTTCTCACACAAAATTTGACCCATTTTCATCTTCCAGACCCTATCCATGCATAATTGCTTCAAAGATGCACAAATGATTGCAAAAGAGCTTCGTGGCAGTTTTCCTAATGATCCGGACAGATTGTCTGAGCTTCGCCAAATAGAACAGGTAGCAGAACATAACCATGTTGCTCAAAACCTTCTGTGTCGTTTAGGAAGTCTTGAACCGTCGCTTAAAATCTCCTTCGATTTTATTCACCATCCACATTTTGCCACTGCTTCTGTGAAGAGGTCTTGATGATCTGCAAAATTTTGATTTTATTCAACACACACATTGTGCAATCCTTTTTTGTTTCCTTAGCATTATTTATTCACCCCAAACATTGAATATAATATTTGTGTCACTACAATTTTATTAGAAGGATAATGATATATGGGTAGAGTTTATTTAACTAATATGCTGCCACAGTGTAGAATTATTGAGGTCGCGCAGTCAAGGATGTAACAAAAAGAGTGTCATTGACTCATAGTCATATGCAACACTAGACAATTATTTTATACTATAATTTTAAATTTATTTATGTATGTTTTGTATTTAATAGTATTATTGTACTTATTTATAAATGGATGTGTATTTTTTGAAAGTGAGACATGCGAAAATATGATTTATGACAATGTAGACTTAATTCCTTATTAAGTAATTAAATAAGTAAACATAATAATGTTAATCACGTGTACTAATCATGTTTGTCATGTCAAAGACACTTCTATCATGTTATCAATCGAGTCCCATGCACATGTATGTAGTATTCAAATAATTGGCAGTGATTATTGTTATACATAAGATTCTTCAAAATTATGATGAAATGTATCTACATTTAATCAAATATTATTAGAAAATATTTTACCACTAGTATTAAAAAAAGTGATGATACTAATCCAAAACATTCCAGATTTCATTTCACACACTGCATTTTCTTGATGTTTAAATTGTCAATAAAATAAAATAAAATAGTAGATCCAGAGATCTTATCTTAAAAAGTGGAGCTCAAGAAATTGTTTTTATCTTTTTACACCCACTAATCCAAGAATATGGCGATTGACAGTGTGAGACAGGGACATGATTATAGAAGCCGTGCAAACAGAATAAATGCATATACAGTATATTGTAAACTTATACTTTCCGCTAAATGCGGCCGCAGGAGGTAAAGATTAAGTATGTTTTTGTTACTATAGTACAAGCATATATAATTGAATTGGTGTTTGCAAATTGAAATAAAAAAAAGGTAAAATAGTGACGCCGACGGCCAACCAGAACAAATTCGTAGTCTTTTTTGCTGGACTATTATTTTCTAGAGACAACAAACAAATAAAAGGACTCCCTCTATCTCTCTCCCTCTCTTTACCGCATTTCTGAGGTAAAAGTCGGCACATTTTTGGGTCCCTCATCTGTGTATGCTAATTTGGTATATGTTGATTGAGGTATTCCTTTGTTTTTCTCTCTTTTGCGCTGAGGGTGTGAGAAATTGAGCTGAAAAGGGTGAGTATTTGTGAAAAAAATATAGTCTTGTTATAGATCCTTTTCTTTTGCTTGTTTGATTGATTCAGTGTCTCTTTCGGTTCCTGGTGATTTGTCCTTTAGTATTTTATTTATGTGGGTTCTGTCATTATGTTTAGCTGTGCGTTCTTTTGCGGAAAAGATGATTTCTTGCTCATCATTTCTCAAATGTTCATTGGCATATTAATCTCACAGTTGTTTGTTATAATTTGATATATATCACACCTTGCTGCGTGTTGAATGTTTTGAGTAACTCACCTTTGGGTGGTAGAATTTTGTTCGAGACTCAAACATAGTATGTATAAAAAGTAAAAACCATATATGCGTAAGGATCAACAACCTTTAATTTTATTCTCTTGGTATTTGTAATTTGGATTCTTGATTTTGATTAGGCCTGGAGCAGAAAGGCAGTGGAAACAGTTTTTTTAATTTATCAATTGGTGATCGGAAGTTCCTTACTTCACTTTGTATTGTTGTTTCTCTCATTCTTGTTTGAAAATTTCAGGATTTCTTGGTAGATCTTTGTCATATTGCATGTACGTTATTACTGATTTGGTAGAATGAGCTTCTCTTATAGATTCATATATGGTAGGATTGATTGAAGGTTGAGTTATATTTACTACTTCTTGGTTCCATTTTTGTAGAATTTGGAGACATAATGTCGAGAGGCGGTACACAGAGCAGTATTAGAAAAACACTTGGTGCCTTGAAGGATACCACCACTGTCAGTTTGGCAAAGATAAACAGTGACTACAAGGTATTATTGGGGTCCTCTTATGTTGTAAAGACTTGCATTCTGCTGCAGTTGTCAATGATTTTTATTTCATAATTGTTTTCAGGACTTAGACATTGCCATTGTTAAGGCGACAAACCATGTCGAACGTCCTGCAAAAGAGAGGCACATAAAAGGTTGTTATTTGTAAGATATTGAATATTCTTATTATATTCATCGCTTAGCATTTCTATTAGATTACGATTCTACTTAGTCTTAATTATTAACACTATCTGCTTATCTAACTTCCAGCCGTCTTTGCTGCTGTATCGGCCTCCAGGCCTCGAGCTGATGTTGCCTATTGCATACATGCCCTTGCAAGAAGATTGGCAAAGACTCACAATTGGGCAGTATGTGATCATGATTGTGTTCACTATTATTAAAATAACTAAAAGATGTATGATGATGTAGTTTATCCTCCTGTTCAAATAACAATATGGAAGTTACTCTGTTGCATTTTTGACAAGTGACAACATAATAGATTTGATTATACGTTGTTATGATTATATGAACTTTCCTTATAGAGAAGGTATCTTCATTATTACTCTTTCAAAACATGGTCTAAGTAACTTCAGTTGTCGTCTTTTCCTGAGTGTCCATTCCTATTCACTTTCCTTTTCGATAATTCCAAAAGATTTATATCATCATCTAGTTCTATATCTGAACTATATATGCTTTGGCTGTTGAATAAAATCATATTTAATGGTAAGCTAAATTGACAGATGGCAAAATTTGGTTTTTATGAATTAGGCCTTACCTCATCTCATCTGTTTATGTAACCCACTTTTCCAGCCGAACTATTGTTTGGTTTTCCTTTACAGAGCTGAACAGTACATTTTAACAATTTCCATTTCCCACCTTTCTCAGGCTGATTCAAATTATATTTTGAATTTTGAGCTATACAAATTCTCATCTTTCTGTATATATATATGGGTTGTATGTATAGCCAAGCATACCAATCTTCCTCGACTGAGAGAGAAGAAGTGCCATCATAAAACTCTTTGCTATCCCTTGAAAATGTTAGATGCGGATCTTGTGGCGTTAGTTGTGCTGGTTTGTTCATTAAAGTATAGTTGTAATGCAGGGTGTTGAGTGACTAATATTTATCTCTTTGTGTAACTGAATAGGTCGCATTGAAGACTTTGATTGTTATACATCGTGCATTAAGAGAGGTGGATCCAACATTCCTGGAAGAAGTCACTAATTATGTCAGGAGCAGAGGTCATATGCTTAAATTAGCCCACTTCAAGGACGACTCCAGCCCTAACGGTATGGTTTTAGTTACTTTCAGCACTCTACCAGAAGTTACGGAAACGAACTTATTCAGTAATATTTTATTTATTTATTTTGGGCAGCCTGGGATTATTCTGCTTGGGTGCGCTGTTATGCGTTATATCTGGAGGAGAGGATGGAATGTTTCCGAGTGTTGAAATATGACATAGAAACGGACCGTCCAGTTAGTCCCTCTTATAAACACTGTTTTATACTTATTTTCGTTGTCTTAGCTCATAATAATCCTTTTCTTGATGGTTCGACTTGGAAGCACATCTAATAACTTTCTAATGATCTAATCCTTCTTCTTTCAGTTCTCTGTTTTTTTTCTTTCTTTTTTAATGTTTTCAATAATTGCATTATTTCTACAGAGAACGAAAGATCTCGACACTCCAGACCTACTCGTGCATTTATCTGCACTCCAACAACTACTTCACCGTGTAATTGGCTGTCAGGTACGTCTATTGCTTGTGAAAATGCTTCCTTATCTATTTTCTAAATCGGCACCTTTCCCTTCTATAATAACTCGAACTTCGACATTTTCAAAATGCAGCCACAAGGAGCAGCACTTCATAATTTCATTATTCAATTAGCCCTTTCCATGGTGAGCCCCAATTTTACTCTGCATCAAACTAAATGGCGTATGAAAATGTCGCTGTAAATTCTTTACCTTCTTTTCTCCCTCCCTCATAGGTTGCTTCGGAAAGCATAAAAATTTATACTGCAATAAGCGATGGCACTGTGAATTTGGTCGACAAGGTAACTGAATACTTTGCATCACGCTAAATATCTCTTACTTCGGTGGCAACAAACTTATGGCCTTCGCTTCTCGCAGTTCTTTGAGATGCAAAGGCATGATGCTCTTAAGGCTTTGGATGTATATCGACGAGCCGGACATCAGGTTAGTCTTTTAAACGATCTTTTTCATCTACGACATAACTTTTCTTCTAAATTTAACTGATTTTGTAGGCCGAACGATTGTCAGAGTTCTATGAAATATGTAAAAATCTTGATCATGGTCGTGGTGAGCGATTTATCAAGATCGAGCAGGTACGATACTTCCAAAACATACAGTATGTTATTTAGCTAGCGAAATGTGTTTCTTATACGGTGATGAATTGTGAAGCCACCAGCATCGTTTGTGCAAGCTATGGAAGAGTATGTTCGAGAGGCACCGCACGCTTCCACGGCCCGCAAAGATCTTGTACTCATCTTTCTTCTTCCAAATTATGGTGATTCAATGAACATACTTGTAGTGAAATATATGTTTGAACAAAGCAGGGTGACGATAAGCCTAAGGGAATCTTGGCAATTGAGTACAAAACGAGTTCGGAGGCAAAAGGTGAGCATCTGCATTCCCCACCTCTGCCAGAACCTGAACCGGAACTCATCAAAGTGGAAACTCCGGTTTCTGAGCCGTCGACACCCGATTTGCTGGTAATTGTTCTGTATACTTAATTCGTGGAACTACCAACTCGTGAATCTTTCCCGTCTTAATATGGCCAATATTCGTGCAAGTAAGTTTATTTTCCGATGTGTAGGGACTGAACGAGCCTACTGCTGCAACCGAGTTAGATGAGAAAAATTCTTTGGCTTCGGCTATCGTGCCTGCCGGTAAGTGTAAAACATTCCTAATTTTTTCGGTGATAGAAGTATGTCGTTTCATCTTAGAACGATATCGTTTTAGCATACGCATCGCGACGAACTTCATCTATATTGGAACAATAATCTTGATACATACAAGATACCGTCTTTGTAATTCCTTGTATTCTTGCAGAACAACCGGTTTCCGCCGGACAAAACCTCTCAAATGGGACCAGTGGCTGGGAACTTGCGCTCGTTACAGCTCCGAGCTCCAACGAGACTGCTGCAACAACGAGCCAACTGGTAAATTACTCCTGATCTCTCGCCACGATGGTTTCTCATTAACATTAAAAACTGTTCACTGACTAACTGCATCTCGTTTATTTTGAAGGCCGGAGGGTTTGATAAACTCACGCTGGACAGCCTATACGACGATGCGATCAGACGAAGCAACCAGACCGTGAGCTACAATCCGTGGGAGCAAGGCCCGGTGGCAAACTCGATGACACCACACGATCCATTCTACGCATCCAACGGCACAGTTGCAACACAGCAGCATCCTTTCACGTTTCATCCACATCAACAACAAACGGCAATGATGATGGGCCCGCAGCAGGCGATGAATCCGTACGCGGTGGTCGGGTTCCAATCGCACCCGTACGGCGCTAGTATGGCAGTGCCAGCCTACAACCCTTACTCTGGCCTCATTTGAAGGAAATTATGTTATTCATTTGTGTTGGAAATAGTAGGATTATAAGATGATTAGCTCTTGATTATTACTGTATTGTATCATATATTGTTGTTTTATTTAAATCAGAACCAAATCCATCAATCAAGAGAATCAATAATGCAATATTCTGTAGCCATATTAGGTCAAGTTTCAAACCACAGCGATTATTGTAATTGACAGATCCAAATTCATTCTTCAATAAGCATATAATAATATTTTTTTTGTTATCTTTGTGGTCGATTTTTTTGGATTATGTTTATGTAATAATATTAAAAAATAAAAACATTTCTAGTTTATGCACAGCATTATCCGTGATCACGTGCGAGCATGCTTTGCGTGGAAGTTGTTCACCCGCCAAACAACGAAAGTCACACGCGGCAAGCATTTCACATTCCACGTGGCATCTCTTTATTGGCGACTTCATATTGTATGGCACAGCCTAGTTACCATATCACCACCGTCCCTGTCACCGCGAACCCATAAAGATAAAGGCGCATCAACGAAATCGGGAAAGGAAAACAGAACCTCAGTAATTTAATGGTGGAAATTCTGATTATTCATTGAATAATTGCACTACAATCCAATAAATTCCAGACTTTTTGTTGGCAGATATACTGATATACCTGTATAATACATGATTGTGTGATTTTATATAGAGATATCTCCGTGAAGTACATATTTTAGAGAGGAGAGGAAGAAATTGGAAACCTCGCTCTGGTATGGTTTTTCTAGAAGGTTTTGGAATCGGATTATCTCGGTTGAATTGGCCTGATTCCTCTTTTTGAAGGTTGTTTTATTGGTTGTGTAGAAATAATTTGGCTGATTTGCATGAAAAAGCGGTGGTAGGGGCACTGCAGAGAGAGGAGGGAGAGAAGGGTTGATTTTTCTTTGTGAAAGCGAAAAATGTCTGCCGTAGTGTGCGGAAAGAGATCGAACATCTTTGAGGAATCGCCGTCGTCGTCGCCGCCTGTATCTAAAAGGATCCGCTGTTCATCGTCGTCGTCGCCCGGCCGTACTTTTTCTCCACCGAGGGTTATCCCAGCATCCAATTATATCTCTGCGATAGATCATCTTGTTGCCCTCTTTCCAGATATGGACAGACAGGTTACTCTTTTTAATTTCTTCTTTATTTGATATCACGTTGCTTCTCAGTTGTATTCCGGTTTGATTGGGGGAATAGAATAGTGGTAAAATTTTGGTTTTGGCTATAGTATATTAGATCTTAAATTAGTAAACTGAGAGATTTGTAGGAATATTTCATTTATCTTTTCGGGTTTATTGCTTTAGTTCTTCAGAAATGAAATGTTAGGCTCTTGCCGTTGGAAAGTCTGGGTTTTTATTGATAATATATAATCGAAGGATTCAGAACCGTGCAAAACAGGTATTAACGGGTAAATTATTTGATGATTTTGCCTAGAACTGTTGAGATTTGTAAAATTCATGTTTGAGGCACGTTATTAACTTCGAATTGCTTGGCCTCGTACAGTTCATTCTCTTTTCATAGTCCAAAATGTAATTGGTTGTTTTACTAATTACATTTTTTACTCCTTCAAGTTCGATTTTGATCGGGAAAAAAGAGTTGGTGCATCATATTACTTGCTTAATTTGAATCTCTATATGGTTGGGAAGTCCATCAAATTCAAGTTATTTTCTCAAGTATCAAAAGTGTTTGTATATATTTTCGAGCTCTTCTCACTTTCTGGCATGGGTCTTGATTTTTGGTTTATAATTATGAGAAAATGACCAGGTTTACTATTTTACACAAGCTGTACTTTTCTGCAACATGAGCTTCCTTTATCAAATATGAAGCATCGATTAAATCTAACCATTGCATATATCCAGATTAGCATGTAATGCTATATCTTAGCACAATAGAACATATGTAGCAAAAGATATAACTTTGCTGTAAATCTAGCAGTCTTCTTTTAGGTTCTAGCACAAATCAACTTTGTTCAGTTATAAGCAAGTTGTGCGCACAAAAATTATCTAATGAATATATTCACAAATTTACCAGATGCTGTGGAATCATTAATTATCTCTTCTGCTTTACTTCTGCATTTCATTTTTCTCCTTAAAAATAGACAAAAACTACATCTCATAGCAATGATGCCTTTTAGGAACCTTCTTAATGGTATGAATTAGATTTTGTCATCTTTTGCTGGATTTTGATAAATTTCTGGGGCTGTCGGAGCACTTCCCTTATATAATCAAGTGAGCATAATTGTTTCTTTAGTTAATGATTTCACCAATCGATATGATGGTTTCTCATTTTTTGTCTGATTGTTTCTTCAGCTAATGACTTTTCACCATTGTATGTGATGCTTTGCCCTTTCTAATTCCTGATTACTTTGCATTGCATATTGGTTGAATATGGTGTAAAATCTGCTCCCTTTTTCGTTCTATTTTTTTGGATATATATTATTAGGTTTCTGATGTACCCTGAATGGAAGTTCTAGTTTGTGCTATCCTGATATTCTCCGTGTGAAATGCTAAACTTATTTATTGGTTTTGAATGTTTTGGCTTCTAGTTTCTGGAAAAGGCCCTTGAAGAGTCTAGTGATGATTTGGATTCTGCTATCAAAAGATTAAATGATCTCCGGTTGAGTGTTGCTGCAACTTCATCAGATCTTAACCAGGAAATTAACGTTCAGTTTTCGGCGAAAGGTAGTTTTCTCTTTGGGTTAGGCTTATATAAAGTTCAATTTTTCCTGTGTTCGCGATGGTCCTACAGTTGATTTGATTTAATCGATCGTAGATTGAGTTTTCTTTATCTTATTATGCACGTACAGTGGTGAATAATGGGGGACTCGCTCCAGGAGAAGAACCACCTGCTGGCAACAATCTTCCTTTAGATGGAGCAGAGTGGGTAGAGCTTTTGGTTAGAGAGGTTTTGACCGCAGCCAATGTAGAGGATGCTAAGGCACGTTTGTCCCAAGCACTCGAGGCATTAGAAAAGTCCATTTGCGCTAATGCAACTGCAGAGGCCGCGAAAAGCTTCCAGAAGGTGGGTCGCTTACAGAAACATTTTATGTTTTGTTTTTGACATTCATGTTGTTATCTACGCAATTTTGTTCGTCATGATTTCCTCCCAAATACATTTTTGTTCCTGAAGTGATAATAGCTATTATTGTTCAATGCACGCCTCATTTAAAAATATATAACTGAGATTCATTTAATACTCTATTTCTTGAAGCTGTCTTGCACATTTGGGCAAATTATTTTATGTTCCTCATCTAAAGCTTAAGTTCAGTTAAAAGAGAATCAGTCATCAATTATGATATGAAAGCTGATCATATGCTTGGTAATTCTCTTGTTAAGTTTATATTTAAATGCTTTTATAGGAGAACACCGTGCTGAAGCAGCAACTTGAAGCGCTCCTACAGGAAAATGCTATTTTGAAGCGTGCAGTATCCATACAACATGAACGACAGAAGGAATTTGAGGAAATGGGCCACGAGTTGCATAGGCTGAAGCAGGTAGTAGCTCAATACCAGGAGCAACTGCGGACTCTCGAGGTCAGTCTTACAGGCTAATAAATCCTTCATAAGCATGTTTACAGCTTGAGCTTGCTGCTCCTTCTTTTTCTAGCAATTATATCTTCTCCTATTCACCAGACAATTGATGATTTCTCTATTCTTCTTGTATTATTAGTGATTACTTATTTACTAATAATGTTTTGGGAAGTTCTCTATATGCATAAAGTTAACCTGGGTTTCACCAATACATAGCGATAACTACTTATCAAGAAGTTTGATGACATACTTGTTTATTTCATTATTATTTAACAATTATAAACCTAGTGCCATATTACTGCCATTTAAGCATCTGCATGAGAAACTCAGTAACTTATCATGCTTCGGTTGTCATTTCTTACAATATAAAATATGGGTTTAATGCGAATTATGATTTCATTCATATCTTTTCTCCAGGTCAACAATTATGCTCTCACAATGCATCTCAAGCAGGCCCAACAAAGTGGTTCACTACCTGGTCGTTTTCACCCTGATGTGTTCTAAATTAATATTGGCATCGCGTATCACGTTCTACCCGAGCAAAGCAAGTGCTATAGTATGATAAGTAATACAGGATCTTGCATAGACTCCTGGCCCTAGTTTGTATCCATAGTTTGAGTGAGACCACATTATAAGTTGTGCTTGTTTATCTTGCAACGCGTGGCTAGCGTTCTTCCCCTCCGACCTTCTCCTTGACTTGTGCTGCACCTTTCCTATAGTTTCCACATAACTCAAATTAGTTAAAACGTGATAAAGACCTGCTTACACACTTCCACTTGTCGCTACCTTTTGTACCTCATCTGCTTGCATATTCTCCTTTTGATTGATGTTGGCATCATCTCTTGTGGTGTGCTTTGCTCTTTGGAGAATATATCTTGTAACACGTTTGTAGTGAGAATGTTATTCGCAGCTGCAGCTTCCTTTCTTTTGCTCAACGTCTTATATTCTTACTGCCTTTTCTCTTTTTTTGATAGTCTAAAGCAAATCCTCTACCTAGAACTTTTTTTCGTTTTTTGGGTCAAGACACTACATTGAATTGTTTTACCTAATTGTATTTAATGTGCATTTCATTATTCATCAATCATATATCAATGTTTGTTCCAAGCTTTTCTCGATAAAGAAAACTGCAAGGATTACAAGATCAAGATTTGCTGAACATATAATCCTTGTAATACCTTCTGGAATTTGTAATACAAACTTATTTTATCTCAAACAGAAGCAAGTATTAAGTTTATCTGATCTCTTAACCAATCTCAAGCTCTTCAATCACAACGAAAAATATAGCACATGCATGCAATTATGTTTAGATGGAGTATAAGACAAGGCAAAATCCTAATCCAAATGCTAAATAATCTGTACATCTAATTCATAATTCTTCACTTATATCAAGATGGATATCAAATCTCAATACACTAATAATACTATTCAAGAATAACAATCCCATCCAAGGAAAGAAAAAAGAACCCTAATCTTGATTGCTGATGTAGAACATGCAATCAATGCAAACTTGAAGATGATGATAATGGTTCAGTATGGAGCAAAAACAAGAGATGAACTTTGTGTCTACCCAAAAAAAAGAGTAAAAGAAACCATAATCTGTGGATTGGGAGGATTTCTTCATGAAACAGCAATCATCCTTCCCACCCCATCTCTCATCATCGTCTGGAATTCATCAAAATTGACCATCCCATCGCCATCCACGTCGACTTTCTCGATCATCTCTTTGCAATCTTCGATCTTCTTCCCTTCCACGAATCCCAAAGAGGAGAGCACCAGCCCCAATTCCTCAACTGTAATCAACCCATCTTTGTTCCCATCGAACACCTCAAACGCCTCTCTCAAATCCCCATCCCCTCCGCCGCCGCCGTCCATGGACTCGTAGAGCTTGCAGAACTCGTCGAAATCGATGAGGCCATCCCCATTAGAGTCCACCTTCCACACCATATCATCCACATCAGTCTCCCCAGCTACCATCCCTATCTTCTGCAACGACTCTCTCAGCTCCTGCCTCGTAATATAACCGTCGTTGTTCTTATCGAACGTCGCGAATACGCCACTCAGCCCACCGATCGGCGCCGCCTCCGCCACGGGGGCAATTCGGATCGAGTCCCGCGGCGGTAGGGTTTGGTGGCGGTGGAGCGACTGGAACCATGGCGCGAGAAACTTGTTGGTGGAAGGGAAAGTGGAGATGAGGGTATAGATGAGGCCGAATAGGAAGAGGAGAGAGTAAAGCAGTACTGCAATCATTTGTGTTTGCTGTTGCTGCTGCTGCTATTGTTCTTAGATAGTATGAAATTACATGTAACAGCAACAACAATTTCTGGGGAGAAGAAGACAGAGATAGAGAGAAGTTAGTTGGTCGGTTGGAGAAGAAAACAAGAATGGAGGTTTCGTGCAATAAATATATCTACGAAAGAAAGCGTTTTCTGATCCAAAAACGCGTCAAACTGTAATAACTGCAAAGTTTTCACCTTTAAAAGTTGGAAATTTATATAAAGGCCTTAATTTAGTGTAAATTAAATTTTCATAATTATGTTATAAATATAGAGGCTTTCACACTTTTTTTTATAAAATTAAATTTAGACAAGACTAAATTAGTATTACCATGCCACTTTCATATGATTTTTGTAATCCTAGTTCAAGATTCTCTTTCAAGAAACCCATCAAGAATGGATGATCCCCATCTTGTCCATATGGGCAATTTCGTCTTTTCAGTTACCTGAGCTATCTCAAGTTATTCCTCTTTGCATTTGGTGATGACCTAAGATTAATTAGTGTTGTTGGAAATTTCAACTATGTATATTTGTAAGACAATATTTTATTATTTGGTGATGATATAAGATTAATATATAAATAAACCATGTCAATCATTATATAAAAAGAGGGAAAAACTGTAAACCCTAGATCATAAACTCTACTGATAATTATCCAAAGATATAATCTGAAAGCGGAAACGTGAACCTGGATTCGCCATTGAGAATAATGGAAGAGAATTGACTGAAATTGGATGCTTGATTGATCTTCCGGAGATACAGGCGCCCCTTTTCCTTCACGCTAATTCTGATGGGGGAAATTTAGCGTAGAGTACGTACTGTTCTCTGGGGACCATCCATCCCTTATTTTATTTAATTAACTTTATTGTAATTGCAAGTCAGCCCATCAATAACTATTACAATTACATGTAGGGTTATACATTTTATATAATAGCTATTAACACATTATTTAATTATATTTGTGACCACTTTATGATTAATAGAAATTAATCCAACAATCTCCCACTTGGGCACAATATATAAAACTGGACAATGTGTTATAACTGGATACGCGTATGAACTGAAGCGCTATTATACGTAGTGTATCTTCAACAATCTCGTCCATCAACTGTATTCATACAAGGACTAAAGCAACGTTCGCCAAAATATAGCTTGACTAGGCCGACAATAATCACATGCACAAACACAATCAAACGACATAGATCAGATGGTATCACGAAAATCAGATATAGTATCTATTTTCGAATGGTCCTCTTTAGACCTTTAAACTTAAGGCGAAGGTTGTCAGAATGCAAAATAAACAACTGAAACTTTAATCTTGTACAAGATAATAACTTCATTTAAAGGTGAAGTGAATGCATTACAATAAAATTGTCTGAAGTATCGACAAGCACTAAATATGACTCCCACTGAATCTAAATTACATCATTCAATGATGATGCACCCATTATAGCTACATGCTCATGAAAGACCTTGGGTACTAGACCCTTAGTAAACAGATTCGCTATCATGGAGTCAGTTCCCATGTGCTTAATCGATATAAGTTTATTTTGCACCTTCTCTTTCACAACAAGAAACTTGATGTCATTGTGCTTTGACTTGGATAAAATCTTGTTGTTATTGGAATATATAATTGCAGAGCTTATTGTCACAATATAACTTAAACGGTCTTTCCACATATTTCTAGAATGTGCAGCCCCGTGACAAAATCCGCACATATATTCCATGGTCTGAAGCTTGATAACATGCTATAAATTATGCCTCCATAGTGGAAGAAGCCTTAAGAGTTTGTTTGACACTTTTACGACATAGCTTCTCCAGTCTGTAAAAGACATATCCAGTTGTGGATTTCATGTTATCTTGGCATCCAGCAAAGTCAGAATCTGAGTATCCGATGACCTCCAAATAATCTGACTTTCTGTAGACTAGCATGTAATCTTTTGTTCTATATCCCTATTGGCTGCTATCCAAATAATCATCCCAGGATTACTCAATTATATGCCTAACATCCTTACTATGTACGCAATATCCGGACACGTACACACCTGAGTATACATTAGACTTCCAATTTGCCGAAGCATATGGATTTTTCTATATTTCCTGAATTTCAAGGTTAGCTTTAGGGCACTGAGTAATGCTAAATTTTTCTTCTTTAGTAACAGGGGTATCTCCTGATTTGCATCCTTGCATATTAAACCTCTTAAAAAACTTATCGATATAATTCTTTTGTAATAACCCGAGAACACCTCTAGATCTGTCACGGTGTATCTGGATTCTTAATATAAAAGAGGTTTCCCCAAGATCTTTCATCTCAAAATTCTTAAAGAGAAATTTCTTGTGTCCTTAAGGAAGTTCATATCATTAGAGGTAAGCAGGATGTCGTCTACATAGAGAACCATGAAAATAAATTTACTCCCACTGAACTTATGATACACACAATCCTCAACTACATTCATCTCAAAACCCAAATGAGAGAATAACTTCATGGAATTTGTGGTACCACTGACGATAAGCTTGCTTGAGTTCATAGATGGATTTCTTTAGCTTGCAGACTATTTCCTTCGAGTCACCTAATTCGAAGTTCTGTGGTTGTTGCATATAAATTGTTTCTTCAATGTTTCCATTAAGAAACGCAGTCTTAACATCCATCTTGCGTAACTCAAGATCAAAGTGAGCAACTAGTGCCATGATTATTATAAATGAGTCTTTCGATGATACTGGAGAGAAAGTCTCAGAATAATCAATGTCTTCTTTTTCTGAGTATAGTCTTTAGTTGCAAGACGAGCCTCATACCTCTCCACATTACCGTTTGCATCCCTTTTGGTTTTAAATATCCATTTACAACCAATGGGTTTTGCACCTTCTGGCAGTGGGACAAGTTCTTAAACCTGATTGTCTTGCATAGATTTATACTCTTCATTTATGGCTTCAATCCACTGAAGAGAGTGTTCATCTTGCATGGCCTGACGGAAATTGATTGAATCATTTTCCATCAGTCCATTATTTTTCTCAGCTTCCATGAGGTAGATTTCATAATCCTCAGGAATGACACTCCGTCTTTCTCTAGTGGATCTCCTTAATTGCACTGGTTCTTGAGGTTGTTGAGTTTGATCAATCTGAATGGGGATATCCTCAATGATATCATGTTGAGGTTTATCCAAATCTACTTCTCGAGAAATGACAGGAAAAGGAACCTGAACACTACTAGAAGCAGCAGTAGGATTCATGTTTGAATCCTCGTCAAATGTGATATCCCTAATTCTATTTCTTCCCCCCAAACTCAACTTCCTCAAAGAAAGTTATTTTTCTCGTCTTAAAGGTATTTTTATTAGTGGAATTGTAACACTTATAGCCCCTTGAATGCTCAGAGTAACCAATGAAATAACTACTAACCGTTTTTGGGATCCAATTTATTTCTTGTTGCCTATAAGGCTTTGCTTTAGTTGGACAACCCCAAATATGGAGATGCTTAAGAATGGACTTTCGGCTAGTCCAAAGCTCATAAACTGTTTTAGTAGTTGACTTAGTTGGTACTCTATTTAGTATATAAGCTGTTGTTTTAAGTGCTTCTAGTTTCTTATTTTTGGTCTATTTTCCCTTGATATAGTCAACACATACATTAAAGTTTGTAAAATAAAGGGAATCTAGAATTTCATCTGACACAAGTCGCTCAACTCTATTTCTAGAGATGTGACCTACGCGTTTGTGTCATATTGATGTCAAATTTTCTTTATTTAACTTCCTTTTAGTACCACATGATTTAACATGCAAGAGTTCATTATATGAAGCAATTATTTTGTAATAAATAAAGATTGTCGAAAGAGCTCAATTAATTGGTACCAATAACATTTGAATTAAAAGACAAAGTAATCTGATTGTTTCCAAATGAACAATAATAACCAGATTTGTCCAATAAACAACCAGAAATCAAAATCCGTCTAAACGACAGTACAACGAAAATGTCTTTTAAATCCAAACAACAACGGTTTCTAATGACAATCTAAATTTCTTATAGCTTCAACTTCTACCGATTTTCCATCACCCACGAAGATGTATCTTTCACCATCAATTGGCTTTCGGTAGCTTAGATAACCCTACATAGAAATACTTATGTGATTAGTAGCACCTGAATCTATTCACCAAGTATTTCTAGGTACTGAAGTTAAATTATCCTGAACAGACCAAAGTGAGAACTGTACATTTCTTAGCACGTCATGCGTGATATTTTGTACAGTTTTTCTTTATGTGATCCGACTTAATTTAGAGGAAACAACTTTGTTCCTGATGTTGTTCCTTATGAGCCAGTCCTTTAGCAGCTTCCTTATCAAAAGGCCTTTTCTTGCCCTTAGCCTTAAGAGGTACTTGCCACATGGGTACTTTCAGTATCTTCTACTTCAACCTTTCTTCCTCCTGAATATAATGAGAAATGAGCTCATTGAAAGTCAATTTCTCCTTTTTTCAGTTATAACTGATTAAACTGATGAGGAAGAAACACCAAAGCCATAAGAACGAGTAGGTCTTCCGAAAGCTCGATCTTCAGGGCTTTGAATTTTGAAGTAATGTTGAACATCTCTAGAAAATATTCCTTTATGTTTTCTTGACCTTTATACATCACTCACATCATCTCGACCGTATCGTTCTTTGCAAAACGCTTTTCGAGCTTGTCAAGAAAAACCTTAGCTAGAGTGATATCTAATAATTAGGACCTCTAAAGGCATCCGGAAGGTTGTACATCATGATCGTCAGACTCATGCGGTTAGAACGATCACACCTCTCAAATTCTCTCTTAGTATCGAGAGTATTTTCCGTAGAGAGAAGTGTAGACTATTCTATTCTGAAAGCAAGGTCCAGATCCATACATCCCAACACTATATGATAGTGTTGTTTCCATTCTTTTAAGTTAGACCCATTTAGCATGGGCAATTGGTTGATGTTAGATGATATTAAGACAACAGATGATAAAGTAACTGGAGTAGAACAAAAGAATCCTGAACGAATCGAAGTTTAAACGGAAGGTTTACGCACAATGAAGACTTTAGGTCCTAGCTAATGGTCAAGGTGTTTAATCCCATCCCGAGATACCAAGCGCAACACCAATGTCTATCCTTTGGGCTTCAACATTGGCTGCAAGCGGTACTCTCGACGCAGAAATCAAGTATTGACAGTAAGGGCGTGCCGAACAACAATCAATCTTTGGACTGTTTTGTTGAACACACTAGTTCATCCAGATAACTGCCACACACTTATCCCCACAATATGCGTAGACAACTCTGCCAGATACGGACCTTCCTTTGGGCCGATCGCGCAAACGCATGAGTTGAAGACACAAAACAACCATATATAGGGCTAGATGCAGTAGTCTACACAAAAGAGGTCACTTTGGCGACGTATTGCTTCAACTAAAACACCTAGAAGTTGAACTTCGGACGTGAGTCCAGCAAGTTCGGCGACTGGATCGGTGACTCGAGCCGGGTCGCCGAAGTCGCGAAGAAAAATTACCCCAGATCGGCGATTGCCGTCTGGGTCGCTGTAGTTGTTGTAGTGCGGGAATTTCCAAATTTCGCGAAAAAACGCGAGAACAATACAAAATCTCATACTTGATAGGAAGAGAGCAAAATAAATCATTAATTTAAAAAAAAAAATGTGATCTGGGGATTAAAACTTAATAGTAACTGAATGCATAGTTATTGAGACTATGTCGTACCGAAATTCACAATATATAATAATGTTGCAAATTCCCAACAAAGTACAATGGTTGAAGCATAAATTTCGAAACCACACTAAAATCGAAATGCGTAAATTAATACTTATCATAATGCACATTCCCAACAGAAATGCAAAATATGCAACGCTTAGCCGCAAACATCAATATACTGATACGCTATAATATCGAATTTCCAAACAGATTTGGAACGAGCACAAATGAGATAAAAAAAATAAATTCGTGAATGTTCAATGATTTCTTCCAAAAAGAAATTGACAACATATCAATGGCTTAAGGATAGACTAGGTTTGCGTGCAAGAGAGAAACTTCAGATTATATATATACGATTCATGCAATATGAATTCAATAGGAAACCCACTTTAATAGCCTCGATTTGCGTGCAAGAGTTGACCAAAGCAAAGCATTGTTAAGGAAAAGCAATAGTACGACAATGAATTCAATTAATGAATTCCAATGATATACTCGTACTTAACAATCCCAAAGAACAATCAATCTGTAAAATTTTATTGATTCGCGTGCGGATCAATTCTCTCAAATATTGAATTGCGCATACAGTAACATAATTAATACAAAAAAATGGGAAATTTTCCTGAACCCATGAAACCGAATTGCGCAGACATTGAGATTCCAAATTCTCAATACTCAATGAAACAAATCAAACGGAATCGAAAAATCAATCATAAAGATCATAAATCAACATAATCCCAGATAATTGTCACGTAGAGTGGCTCTGATACCACTTGTCAATCATTATATTAAAAGAGGGAAAAACTGTAAACCCTAGATCATGAACTCTACTGATAATTATCCAAAGATATAATCTGAAAGCGGAAACGTGAACCTGGATTCGCCATTGAGAATAATGGAAGAGAATTGACTGAAATTGGATGCTTGATTGATCTTCCGGAGATACAGACGCCCCTTTCCCTTCACGCTAATTCTGATGGGGGAAATTTAGCGTATAGTACGTACTGTTCTCTAGGGACCATCCATCCCTTATTTTATTTAATTAACTTTATTGTAATTGCAAGTCAACCCCTCAATAACTATTACAATTACATGTAGAGTTATACACTTTATATAATAGCTATTAACACATTATTTAATTATATTTGTGACCACTTTATGATTAATAGAAATTAATCCAACAAACCAATCAAAGATATATAAAATTAAAGGAACCAACCTTCCCATAATTTTGACTTTTCATTATGGGTATAAGCTTTTCTAGATGATTGACTTTCTTTTCACTGACCAGAAGTACAATGTGTTGGATGATTTCAGTTTGGACCCAATGAAAGAAAATAGAAAAAGTATGTGTATTCAACACATTTATGTTTGAATTGACATTGTCTTTGATAAGTCCAACTGAATCACTTTTTTGAATATTTCATATTACACTTTAGATGGAAATGAAAATATAAATAAATATTTAATTATTAAAGTCTATATTTGGAAGCAGTGTCCTAAATAGAATCCGAAAACAAGTTTCTTTTAGTGTAAAGTAGAAATTTGAAGTTAATCATATTATTGGAACATCCAAATTTAGGGATCTTGACACATTAATTTTGTATATACATCTTATTGAGTAAATGTATCTAAATTAATAAAATATATAGAATAGAAATATAAAGGCTTTTTCCACTTTTTACACATAGGTAAAAGTACATTTATTAGACAAAAATCCAAAACTACTATAGTCACATAAATTTTAGTTTGTTATAATACTAGTAGCATTTACGGTTTCAGGTGAAAATCTTGAAGCTTATATACTCCTTTCATTCCATTGTAGTGAGTACTTAATTAATAAAGAGGAAAATGTCATTTCGAAAATAGAAAATTAATAAAGAGGAAAATGTCAATTCAAATGTTTTTCATTTCCTTTTCCCTATTGGCATCCTATATTTTTTGCTACACAATATTTTTATACTTCAAAGTATTTCATTTAATTATACTTATATATGGGCCTAGTAAATTAAATATGTGCAATTTATTGTTAAATTGGGCCCAAATTTATAGCCCATTTAGTATAATGGTTCTATCGACGAATACGTCCTTAGTTTCGGTTTTCACTTCGATGGTTTTTTCGATATTAATATAGTACTCTCTCGTGCCATTAAATTTGATACAATTCTCTTATTGGTAAGACGTTCCACTAAATTTGGCACATTTCTAAAATAGTCAAAGTTATCTTTAAAAATGTGTGAACCCTACCACTTTTATGACTTTTACACTACTTATACACCTTCTTACTAACCGTGCTCAAAAATTGTGTCATTCTTATTGGAATGGAGGATTATAATTTTAATGGACTGTTTGTTTTTTGAGTATAAATTCAGTTGCTTAATTGCATTCATATAATGCAAGGAATGTAATCTATTTTTTTCATCAGTTTATTTTAATAATGTGTTTAAACTTTATGTTAGGATGTGTAGATGAAGTTAGAACATCATAAATTTGAATTATATAGTTATAATCAATTTATCATTAGATGTTTACTAACCATTTGTGAACTATTCGTAGCTCGACTCGATAAAATTTTGTTTAAAATTTGTTCGTTCAATAAACGAACCGAATTCGAACCTTGAAGCGAGGTCAAATTATTTTTTGACTCGAACTCGAGCTTAGTAACATTCGGTTCGAAAGGTACACGAACATGTTCACATATATTTTTAATGAGCCAAACTTCGAATAATTCGCGGACTTTGAATATTTTTAATGCTTCGAATAGTTATATATACAATCTTGTCAAAATAATAAAAATATTAATTCAAATAATTTAATAATCGAGTTCGAGCTCGAGTTTGAATTCACTATTAAATTAAATAATAAATGAATCGAACTCAAGCTCTATTTTTGTTTATCAAACCAAATCCGAACTTAATTAATTTCAAAACTCAAACCAAATTCGATATTTCAAATTTTCAAACGAGTTGAACTCGAGTCGAACAATATTCGATTATTTTCTATTCAATTAGATGATGGCTAATTATGTGTTGTATGATTGGTTGAAGAAGAAAAGTAATATTTGAGAAAAGGTAGTAAAAGATTTAAAAAGTAGGAGGAGTTTCGCTTTCAACAGGTTGTTGTATTGTTGAAGAAGTAGACAAAGGATTAAAATGGGCAGCTTTTAGCATCACTTTTTAGTTACAAATTAATAATTGTGACCAACTCTTAACCTAATACAGATTGGCTGCACCTCTACTAAAGTGTGTGGTCCCTTATTATATTTTATTTTCATATATATATATACCCCTAATGTATTATTTTACTGCATGCATTCATCATTTTTATTTTTATCTGTTTATTTTCAAGATAAATTCTCAATTTTATATCATTTTTGCAATTAATTTTAAAGTCTTGCTAACTTTTTTAAGGTAAAATATATGATATAATAATAAACATGATACATAATTTGTGACATATATAAACATCTGATGCATGATAAGTTTAATTTTTACTTTATTTTAATTAACGATCGCATGATAAGTTTAGTTTTTACTTTAAGTTCAATCATATTTAAAATTACAAAAATGACATAAATTCGTGATTTATTTCATCAAAAATTTTATAAAAGTTACAGTTGTTTGATTTTAATTTTTACTGGCTATAGGTTTTTGTAGGTAAAGAGTTTTGAGATTTAATAATTTGAATAATATATAGAAAAAACTTTAGGCAAGAAACTAGAGAGCAACAAAACAACAAAACAAAATGTTAGTATTATTCATGCATGCATTATTATGTTTAGACATCAAAATAAACTTATAATTATCAATCCTTCTACTTTTTTTCCTACCCCATAATAAATATTTTAAAGACACCCTATGATATTATTATTAATATTATTTTCCTAAGGGACCATTCTTCATTAATGGCCAAAATATGGAGTTTCCACTATGGTACGACTTGAATAGTTTTATAACAAGGTACATAAACCATAGGAAGACATACAAACACAAAACAACAATATTTAAATATAGATTATAAACTTCATAACATTCGAGTTTATGAAATATCAAGCCAGCCGATATTTTTGAAAAAAAAAAATATTGAAATTTTAAATCAAAATATTATAAAATTTTCAAACATCATATATAGATCATTCATATATCAATAATTTAGCATATCGAGTTTAGATTCAATATATATATGTATATATAGAAAATGAGAAAAACAATTTGGTGATCAATAAAAGGTAAATATCTCTTCATTGCCTATTTGAGGTTTCACATTTTACTATATATGCTATATCTTTTACCATTTCCTCAACCTAAATGTCATTCATCCTTTCAAATTCTTTATTTTGTATCCCAAACTAAATAAATTAAAACACCTTTGACTTGGTTTGGTTAAAAAGGGTAAGTTTCCATAATAAAACTATAAAATCAATAACAAGTTACAATCTACCTTGAAAATTTATATTCCCTCTGTCCCACTAAATATGTCATGTTTTGACCAAAAAACTCTCACAATTTTAATCAAAACAAGATATGTTTAATGAGACGGAGGGAGTATATTATAAATTTATTTTCCAAGAAGAATTGGTATGTGATGGATCTTTTCTTTTTCTTCCTTTTCTCATCATTTTTTAAAGCTATTGAAATAATATGAACAAAATTCATCATTCAACACTAAAGAAAAACATTTACCCACTTTTCCAGTCCTTTTATATTTTATCATAATTTCTTGAAGAAATTGAGTAATTTGAATGTGCAGTGAACTCTAATAGTTATATTAAATTACTCCGTCTCTTCCGCTATTTATGTAATGTTTCAATTAAAAAATTCATACTGTTGATCCCGAAACGAGTAAATAAAAAATTTGAAATGCGGAATTTGGTGGTAAACTCGTTTTTATAAAAAAAATTAATCAAAATCAAACTTTCAGTTTGAGAGCTAAGTGCTCTTCCTATCGAACAAGCTTTTACAATGAATATGAAATCTATGGTAACTTGTTCGATTTCTAAGCTCTAGATATGGAAATAATTTGGCTTAGAATACACGGGGAAAATATAACAACTCTATCTCTAAAACACTTGAGAAATGAGTGTTTCACTGAATAAAATTTTGAGCTTGAGTATGAGTTGATTTCTTGGAATTCTTGATTCTTCCCGTTTTTTTCTTCAAGTGAGAAATGCTCTTTATTTATAGTTGATGTAGATCTGAACTAGCCGTTGTGTGTAGCCGTTTGAATTTTGAATCATATCTAACCGTTGAATTCTTCCCGTTGAAGTCGTCATCCTTTTTTTTTGTCCTTTTGGACAAATTATGCAATCTGCAGCTTTCCATAACTTAAGTATTGACCTTCAGGCTAGGACCTTCAGGCTAGACCTTCAGACTGGACTTCAGGACAAAAGCTTCAGGCTAGACCTTCAAACTGGACTTCAGGACTGGACCTTCAGGCTGGACTTCAGGACTGGACCTTCAGGACAGACTTCAGGGCTGGTCCTTCAGGCTGACTTCAGGGCAGGAACTTCAGGACAAACTTCAAGCTGACTTTCAGACTTAGTTTTTCTGGCTTGCCCTTGAGGCTTGGATTTTCAAGCCTCGTCCTTCATACTTGCGCTACACAAAATCAAGTTTTGGAACCAAATCAAAACATAATAAATATCCCAACACATACAATTTTGTCAGTATGAATAAATAACATAGGAGTATTTGATAAAAGTTTATTTTTTTTGTTATCTGAATAAGTAAAGTTGTAACTAATGTATTCATACATTGATACACATTAAGTATATAATTATATACATTTAATTTTATCTAATACAGTGCCATAAGCTCTTGAATTAAATACAAAATAAAACGAGGTAATAAAAGATCTGCCAACTTTACTGCTAAAACATAATGGACGTACAATTTAGCGGACGCACTATATTCTAAAATACTATATGTGGTAATAAATAGTACTCCAGCATATTATATTGAAGCTGATATTAATTGTTTATTTATTCATATTTTATACCTGGTAGGTGGCGTTACTCTAACTCTAAGCTAAATTATTTGGTTTTATTACATATAAAATTTTCAAGAAACTTTAGAAATATATTGAATAAAAGATACAACAATTAATGCGACCAACTATTAGCACACATATATTTATATAACGGGTAGATAAAATAGAAACTTTCCAAAAAAGTATTTGATTTAGTTATATAATTATGTAATTAATATCCAAAATTATGACAAAAAGAATTAGTGAAAAATAAATTATAGCAACAAACTCAAATATAAATGGTACACATGTGTGATTTTTAATATACCAAAATAGTTTTAGTATATGTTACACCCACCACTCACATATAAATTTATTTAATACATACTACATCTATTCCATTATTTATATATTAATTATGATTAAAAAAATTATTATTTTAATTAAAATATGATATGTTCCATTATTTATATATTAATTATGATTAAAAAAATTACAATTTTAATTAAAATATGATATAAATAAGGGAAGAGAGAGTATATGATTTAAATATATGTGTATGTGACAAGGGAAAAACACAAATATATGGGGTCCATAAATTCTCCCACACCTTTAATTTAAACAAAATAAAAATGGTGCATATTCATGTCATGCCCACATGCAACCATGTGATGGGGGATGGGATGCTTTTATCATTTTGCCCTTTCTAATTTCATCTTTTTTAATGCCGTTACATTACACCTCATTTAATTTATTTTTTTTTCTCTTTCTCTCTATATATATTCCACTAATAAAATAATTTATTGTACATCAAACACTAAAATTATCTCTTGTGTATGTATACAATATAATAATAATAATTGTTAAGAGGTTGGTCCAGCACAACACATGCATGTAGGATCATTGCTTTCCATTACAGCTATTCATATCGTCCTAATTACTCCAATTCATTTCAATTTTCTCCATATTTATTATGGTCCCCTAGCTCTTTATATTACAATATATATAGTACATATATATACACAGTACTCCTTCATCGTCCTAGTTTCATGCTACTATATAAATAGTAACAAATGTCGGAAGATATTAATTATAATTAATTAAGGGTTAATTATATAACTATGCTTTTACACTAAGAAATTGTGGTTATAAGCATACTTCCATCAACTTTGATATTGGGTTGAAAACCGAAATGTGTTTTGATTTATGAAGATTATTGGAAAATAAAACATATCATAATTAATTAAAATCTTGCCAACAATATACCCCTCAACAACAAAGTTATGAATTAGTAGTCCAATTATTAGTGTACGGTAAAATTGACATAAGTGAAACATATATGTCCTGACAATAATGGGAATTAATAATTAATTAAATAGTGTGTTAGGTGGTGATATTGAATTATTAAAATAGAAATGATGGAGTTATGATAGGTTTGCTAGGCATCTAATTATCTTGATCTATAATATTTAATATTTATAGATATATACCCCACAAATTAAATAAAAGCAGGGAGAAATGAAAATAAAAGCAGGATCTACATGTGGGCAAAATTGGCTTTGTTTGAGACTCCAACCCTACTTTGTTTCCTTTCCTTCATCTATAAAGCTACTTTCCACACACTCACACAATCAAAAATCAAAATAGCTAGTGGTGGTCCTTCTCTCACTATTTATAATTGTATTGTATGGCCATGCAAAATTCAATTTCTTCCCGCTCCTCTCTCTCTCTCCCTCTCTCCCTCTTCATTGATTCTGTAAGAAGAAGAAGAAGGTTCAAGAAACCAAAGTCCATTTCATGCTTTTCCACAGCTTTCTTGAACTAAGAAGATAATACTTCAATTTTTGGTCAAGATTTTCTTATCAAGAACTTGGATTAGTTTGAGTTCAAGAAAGCTGTGGGAAAACATGATGATTTCTGGACTAGCTAGGCTAGTACTCCTCCCTCATCCAAGATATCCCTGCAGGCTGCAGCTCATGTAATTCCCTACTATACTAAATCTTGGAATTTATCATACATATATATAGTCCCTTAAGGTCCAATTAAACTACTCATATAGAACCCCACATTCTTGGAAATTTCACTTTTTTTTTATAAATTCTGTAATGGCTTATTTTTTCTTGTTTGGTATAATGTAGTAATTAGTTTAGGAGTTTTGGGTGTGTGTGAGTGAGTGTGTGTGTGTGTGTATGTATATTGTTAGTGATGAGTGTAATTTTGAAGTGGGAGTGGTGAAAACTGAGGTTAATTAGTTGCAGAGAAGATTCCCTGCTGCAGCTCTTTTGTTTACTCTTTGTCATCAATAATTGGGATGCAGTTTCATCTTGTGTGCCCTCTTTTCTTTCTGATTTCATACATTTCAGTGAAAAAATAAAAGCTTTCATTTTGTCACCTACTGCAAAAATTATATATCTGATTGTGGAGTTACGTTCATCATCATTTACCTCACAGTAAAAAAAATCACGTACTCATGAGAAGTAGTAGTACATAAATACACACTGAAACTCATGTAAATTTTACTACAGTATCTTTTAATGACATTAATGCATCTTGTATTCTCTCAACTGTCAGTGCAAGTCTCTGCAACTATCCAATTATGACTCCTTTTTCAATATATATAGATATGTGTGTGTGTAAAAGCGCACGCATAGGAAACTAAATGAGAAAATCTGAGGCTTTCTGGGTTTCTATATAATTTAATTTTTTAAATAATAAGAGAAATCTATGATTTTATTCAAAATAGAAATTAATATAGTGTGCGAGCAGCAGGCGAATGAGACGACAGTTGTTGAGTTGAAGATGAAGATGAAGATGAAGATGAAGATGAAGATGAAGAGAGCTTAGTTCAGACAAAGAAGTGTGGCTGGGGCCTCTTTTATTTGCAAATTAAGGTCATGAGAAACAGATAGTAGTAATACTTCTGATGCAGAAAGCTGTCTATCGCTTCTACTAATTTTGTTTCTTTGTTGTTTTAATTAATTGGATGGACTTAATTTTTATTTCTTGGAACACTTTAATAGGCTTTCAAATTATGATCGTTATTACTTCAAATTTGATAACCTAATTAGAATTGGTTTAATTCGAACTTTTCTTTTACTCGGGCGGCTTTGAAATTAATATAACCTTTTATATTGGAAATCAAGCAAGTAATTAAAATAATATTGAGTGTAATATTTGTTAATCTAAATTGATCGACACGCAATTTCAATTAATCTTTATATATTTACAAATCTGGCCTCGTTACATATATTTCGTGGGTATAACTAAAATCGCCCATTTAGATTACAAATTTCCTCCAATTGAAGACATATTTGCATGTATTTCATTTATTTTATTATTGCATGCATTATATATATATTCTATTCATTTCGTCGACAAGATGCAGGGTCAACTGCATGCATTTGAAGCTTCCAGTTTCAAATTTTAAATTTTAAATTGAAGCCGAAAATAAGTAGAAAAATTAACCCAAAAAATTATTTTGCTTCTTTTTTAAAAATTGAATACTGCATCACTTAACTTAATAGCAGTGAGAGTTAAATCCAAAGACGTCATTTGTTTTCATTCATTATATCATTAAACCAACACGCAAATTAAAATTAAGTTATGATGAAATACGATAAATTGTAACTCAAGTATCTATAAAAACTGAATTTGGATTAAACTCTCTTTATAATGCACATACATTAATTAATTGGTTCCCTCTAAATTACAGGATTTACTTGTAACGTTGGTTTTGCATAAATTAGTGAATTTCTCTGTGAATTGAAGAGATGTTTTTCATAATTAAAAATAGTCAAGAAAAAAAAAATTGACTTAGCTTAATTAACGCCAAAAAAGTATCGATGAAGGAAAAAAAAAAGTTGTTTTCATAATCACCAATAGACGAGGTGAAAATCCAATTTGTGCATGCATGTTATAAGGGCCAAAAACAGTTGTAAAATCAAACACAAATATGTTAATAAAAAGAAAAGGAAGCAAATAATATAATATAATATATATATAAGGGTTGAAAAAATGCCAATATTTCCGTCCCAATGTGTTTGGAACGGTACATTATTGTCATTGTCACGTTCCGTTGGCATCTACTCATCAATCCACCTTTAAAAATTAATAAAATTAAATCCTCACACATAAAAATATCAACCACGAATTTAAATATTTCTGTATATATAGATTTGGTTGTGGTGGACCAATAGAATAGTATGTGACAATTGTATGTATATAGAATATAATATAGCTGTGGATGAAGCCATGAAAGTCACAAGTAATGTATATTCAGACAAAATGGGAATAAGGGAATAATAATGGTTATAAGGTTAATATCCAAGTGCACTAAATTATCTTTATTTCTTAGAAAACAAACACCTATAAATTAATTAAGCTAGCTACCTTTTTTTAATTAAGTTGAGGACTGTACAGTGTACATGCATGCATGCATCTGTAAGCCTGTGACTGAACAAATTAAAGGGGCTGATTAATTAAGAGAAAATTGTTTCTACATTATTGATTGGCTTTTTAAAAGAGAGCTCATCAGCAACATGGTCGTTGCATTATCATGTTATTCAAATCTCTTTCACCGTGATTAATACACACACACACATCATATAAATGGAAATCAAGAATTGTCATTGATGTAACAAACAATATACTACAGTTGTTCATCAATATCATACGAAATAAATTAATATTTGATTTAAATTTAATTTTTTTCAAATTTCCCACGGGAAATTAAATCTGAAAAAGGGTTAAAGGGATATCAAGATTTTTGTGTGCCCACACTTTTGTTTTTTGCTGAAAGAATGAAAAAATATGGGATATAGCTAGAAAGAGGGTGGTTGGTAATTGAGTACAAGACTAGGCCGTTCAAATTTATTAGAGGTGTTATTGCAATTTAATTGATGAGAATAAATTGCTTGCAATAACTATGAAATTTGAACCAATTATATGCTTTTGGGTGAAAGCTAGAACAGCCTGTTTCTACATCTTATTTGAAACAAGGATTACTCTCCTTTCAGTACTATATATAATTAGTTGATGCCCATACAAACATAATTATAAGATCATTACAATACTTCAATATTAATCTTATCCCATCATTAGAATATCAAATCAAGTAATAATAAAACGATGATCTTAATTGACACAAATCTAGGATTGATATACAGAAAGAAATCAATCCAATAATTATAAGATATAATATATATAATTAACATACCATGCAGTGAGGGAGGTAGCTATTGAGATTGGATTGTGGTTAATTTTGAGCCTCCTCATATCTTCCCACAACTTTATTGAACTACAAAAATGGAGTGGTGCAGTAGCAGGTATACAGTGATGTGCAGTTCAAGAAAGCTGTGGAAGAATAAGAAGAGGGCCATTTCTGTATAGTGCTCCCATACTAGAATCATCTGCTGCAACCCTAAATAGGGTAATTTCTACAAGAAGATCGACTACACAGATATATATAGAGAGAGAGAGAGCTGTGTGTATTTTAGAGAGAAAGAGAGAGAGAGAGAGATGTAGATTAAAGGGGTGGGAGAGAGGCAGTATTTATAGGAGAATTGCAAGTCTTTTCCACCAATCCCCAGAAGAATATTGGCCTATTCAAAAGCTGACTGCTTCATTCACATCTTTTTATATATTCATAAACAGAAAACAAAATTAATATATTGTGTCTTTCATTCCATCATACTATCTCTAGGTCGAAAAGATTAAATTAAATATTGTATTTTAAAAAAATGAACAGATTAAATAAAAAAATTATAAATGCTTTGCCAAAAAATATCTTAAATTATAAAAAAAAATCTACCCTATTCACTATTGCATGGCCATATATTTAACGTATCACAACAGACGTAGCATGCCATAATGCATAGTATTATTTTTGATAAATTTTTATTAATTATCAGTTTCTATTTAAATTTTAATTAATTAATAAAATTAAAATTAAGTTATCTATTTATATGTCAATTATGTAAAATATAATAGTATTACATAAATCATGACACGTTAAGCATAGCTACTACAAATAATGAAATCTTGGGACATTGTTGGATCAAAATCACTAGCTACAGGTTTATTAATATAACTAAGGTTCGTGATATTTTTATATATAATAAATAGTTTATTTGTTATATATATGTATGGCTAGGATGCAGGATATATAGCTAATCCAACGGTGGCTGCAAATACCGTGATTTGTACATAATCTATGAACGTATATTTAATTTTTCATTTACCACTATATATGTATCATACATGTTATAACTAAGGGTACGCTTGGTTAGCAATATATAAATAATTTGAATTATTTCTCTATTATGTATCTATATATAATCTATGAACGTATATTATAAATTGACCTCCCCTTTTACTTACTTTAATTGAAGCACGTTTTCTTTAATTGTTAACGTGTTACGTTGCAATTGAATTTTACAATCTAATTACGAATAATTCTTGATCGCACCGCACTAAAATAAATATGTTGTGCACTTCAATTCTTACATTTACATTTACTCGTGTATTTAATAATGTTCGAAAGAAGAAACCATCACCTCCATTTTCAAATATATATATACAATTATGCAAGTTGAAGTGTACTGAATGAAATGATCACCTTATATAGCCATTATATTAATTAACGCTTTTCTTATTATAATTGGTATTCTAAAAATCATAGTAAAATATTTTAACCTAACGTTCGCTTCCATACATACATAGTTTAAAAACAAATTCCGTATTATTTTCATTTTTGTAATTGTGTGCATGCGTTTTTCCTAACACACATCCTCCTTAATTATGTGTTATCCTATAGTATACAAGTGTAGTTAGTGTAGATATTGTATGAAAATAAAGAAAAATAATAATGAAGTTTTGGAAAAAAGAAAAGGGAAAGGGCACATGGTGGCATGTGAAGGTGAGCCCATAGGTTGAAAGATGACATGTACTCTCTTTCCCTTATTTCCGGCCTAAGGTCTCTCTGTCGTCTATAACTCTTCTTTTTCTTACCCAACATATTCTATTAACTATATTATTAGGACTGTAATAAACTATTAACTTTTTTTAGAACAACTACTTTAAGAGAAATTGAGAATTGGGATCTAATTGGTGGACTCGATCGACCATGTGAACATTTTATCATGTGGGTCAACATCCTGTACTTGTTCATCGATGCTATGAATATGCTAGCTACTTATTTTTTAAATGGACGTTTAATATATATTGATCCTCATATCAACAAATTTTGCGTGTCAATTCATGTGCTCATTAATAATTTATCGTGTCTGAGCCTATCGATCGATTTTGTTCGAGTCAATGATGCAAACAATGAGATCCCACATCGAATAAGTAGTGAATGTCAGCACAGTATAAATATGATTACGATGGATTATCTACCAACATAGTTAATATTTTTTAATGACTATCAAGTTTTATGGCGTAGCATAACCAACTTCCATCCCATTAGTTTGAGACGTTACATGAACAATGATACTTGTACGAGTATTAATTGCAATAAAATGAAATGTAACTGTTTACCTATAATTTGTTGTAAGTCTTGTCAAAATCGCAAATTAAAAAAAGAAAAAGAAAAGATACAGTGATCAACACGACTATTATAATTTAATATATTATTATTTATTTGATCGTTTGCAAAAAACATTCACTTTTTTTATGAAAATAGATTAGAAATAATAAGATGTAAGGATATATATATTTATAGAAATTTAAATATTAATAGGGGCTGATAGGATGTAGCCCCCACTAATAAGGCCCGACATAACTGGTCCCCGGCCCAAGAGCCCAGCAGCTCGGCCCATAAAGAAGCCCAGAAGTCACTTCGGCCCAACAAGTACGGCCCACCTCAGCCCACTCCGGCCCACTACCCCACGATCTCGCTCGTAGTAACTGTAATTTGTCACGTATAAATAGTGCTGCTAAGGTAGATTAAAGGGATTTTTTCTGAATACTCTCTCAAAAAACTCAAGATCAATACAAATGATTTCTCATCTCCGTGGACGTAGATCTAATTAAAGATCGAACCACGTAAATCTCGTGTTCATCTTGTTCTTTATTTTATCATCGTAAAAGCACTCTAAAAATTGACGATCGAACAGGGGCATTATTAAGGTGGAAGAAAGTTGATAGAGTAGTGTGTTTATGGTTAGGATTTAGCTGTCAAACACTAATTATTGGGTTAGGTGGTGAATTCTGATTCGCACATAACATAACATATATATCTATTGATTAATTTAATTAAGCAGCTGTAACTTTATTATTAAACACTTGTTCCCTTATTGGTTAGATGACAGCATGTAAGACAATGGTTCTTGAATCTGCTTCCAATTTGTAAATTCATATTTTTTGTTTTTTGAAATTTGGATGTGATGAATTTGAATTGGATTTCGAGTTTTTAAATCCCTTTTTTTTAGTATTAAATTTAGAGTTTAGATCCATGTTTGATCTGGACCATCTTTTAATATTTATTATATATGTATATTATTTTAAATATAATTTAATTTAAATCCTAAATTTCATTTTTAATATTGGTGATGTTGAAAATATCTACAACATTTAATATTTTTCGATTATTTTAAAATTTAGTTTTAATTATGATCGATTTCTCCACAACTCTTCTTATCATATCAATGTTTGTAAATTTATTTTAAAAAAATATATGAATTATTTTGTATTGTTGCAGTGTTTTTTAATAAATTATAGTGTCATTTTGATCAATTATTACAGTGTTGTTCATTTATCAATACTTATAAATTTAAAATTTATTTTAAAAAATAAAATACATAAATCTAAGTCTCAGTCGCGTACTCAGCCAAATTTTCCACTTTAGATTTTTATATTGATGGCTGTGTATTTTTTTTCTTCTTCTTATTACTCTTTAAATTAAATAAAATTTTAATTTTCCGACAATAAAAGACGATACGAGCATATTACCCATCCAATGTGAGTATATTAATATTATAACTAATCCAAATCATATTATACCATAGATATAAATATATATATATATATATATATATATATATATATTGAGAGTGTTCCACAAATTAAAAGATCTGATTTACATATGGTGCGTGGTATAAGTTATAAATACTAAATAGGTATGGAACTATATAGGGTAAAATGAATCCATTTAATTTATCATAAGAAATTGGTTTCCCAAATTTAAATATTTAGGGAGGAAAATAAAAAATGACAACCAATATCCATCTTGATGATAGGGCATGGACCAACTCTTTAATTATATGATTTGTCATATATTTATTTCCCAACAAGTCAGAAGATCAAAACATCACCTACTGTAGATTTCATTATTTCAAGCAACTAATTAGAGGTGTTGGTGGTTCCAATCTTGACCGTAATCGAATTGTTAGTTTACGATTTTATTATTTCGAAATTATAATTAAATCATGTTTATAATAATTTATGGTTCAAAATTGAAATCGTCCGAGACAGTTTTGATTTTTAACCGACGGTTTTCAAACTACCGGTTCTTTTAGAACTACCTTAAAAAATGTATTGTATTATTTTATATGAACTTACAAGTTAAAATATAATTTTATAAATTATAAAAAATATATTATAAGAAATATTGGGTTCATGATTTCGAACATTTAGAATTTGAAAGATCCAATTTATAAAAGATCCATAAGATAAGCCTAGCCCAAATTTGGAAATCAAAGTTGATTCCCAATTCAATAAAACATTACTTGTAAGTTATATATATATAATCATTCCATTAGATACTCAAAATAATCATTCCAAATAGCAAAAGTCGTAGGGTTTTCATCAAAAAAGAAGAAAGTTTTCTTTGGAGGATTTTGTTAAGGGAAATGTATAAACCTTTCGGTAGCAAAGTCGAAAGCTACAACATTCTTTCTGATCCATTTCATTTTATTATATACAATTATCTGATACGAATGCTAAGAGTATTAAGTTATTTATAATAAAATGCTAGAAAAATATTAATATTTAAAAATTGAATTATTTATAATAAAATATGAGAAATAATGAAACTCTTAATATAAAACAACTTATTTTAAAAATGAAAATGTAACTGGAAGATAAAAGATGATCAAATCCACAAACTACCAAACAACACAAAATCCCACAAAAAAAGTTGATCTTATGTAAGAAAATATGTCAACACATATAAATAAACCCAAGAATAATTGAGATAATATAGTTGGCGAAACCATAGACCAAAGACTTAACTACAATAAATTCATTTTAAATAATGGAGTTAGGTAAGTCTCCCACAATTAAAAACCTCAAGAAATCAAACCCAAAACCTTCAACCTATGCCATGGACCAATCCTCTCAAGTTCCCCAAATTTTGGTGCAAATATATACTATGGGCTACCTATATTTCAAAATCACCCCAAATTGCAAATTCCACAAATTGTAGGCCCCCACAAAAAAAGAAAAAGAATTCTTTTAGCAAATTAGTGGGCTACACATATTGAAGGTGGGCTGTGTGTTTTAAAAACCTGCAAAAATTGTGATATGATATGAGGTGAAGTGTAGTAAATAAAATAAAAAATAAAATAAAATAAAGTAGGAAAGGAAACACACACTAAAACACCATGAGATTCACACACTAAAAGACACCAAAGAAAATAAGATGGACCGGACCTCAAAGTCCATATCCAATTCCCTTTAATATTTTCACCCTAGGCTTACCCCAACAATGATAAACCCTTATCGCTTCACAGCCTACCCCAACTCTTTAGGTCCAATTGCAAGCCCAATTCTACTTTCTCTCTCCTCTCCCCCTCTCTCCTATCGGAACCCTAGATCTGGGCGCCGGAGATCGCATCCAGCCGGGTATGATAATTTTGTAGCTTCGTTAATGCTGTTCTTTTTTTTTTCGTTTGAAGTTCTTGTTTTTTTTGTTGACCTTTTTTATGAGTTTTCTTGTGTTTTGGGTGCGTTGTTTCGGAATGGGTATGTTTTTTTGGTAATTGATTTGCTGGTCTCTTTTTATGATATTAATTTATGTTTGCGTTTTAGTTTGTTAGTCATCCTTTAATTATTTGTTCTCTGGGCTTGGTGCTGTTCAGCTGAAATTGAGGTTCAGATCTCGAGCTTTATGTGTGTGTTAAATCTGTTTATCGAGAGGTTTCGGAAATCGAAAATTCTGGGTTTTGGTTGATTCTGTTTTGTTAAATTAAGTCCACGATCTGCAGTTAATATTTATTTCTTGCAGCTGTTTTGTGTTTTGAAGTTGGGATCTTTAAGTTCTGCTCATGATTCTTGAAAATTATGGAGGCTTTGATTTTAATCTGGGCTTCTTTCTGATATTTTGAAGCCCATTTGTTATTGAGATCTGTTTAATCTCGTGTTTGTAGTGGCTGACTTTTTATGCGACTGAGGACTTGTGTGATGGGGTTATTTTTGTAAAGATTATTTATTTAGATAGACATTGATACATGTTGTTAGAAACTTTAGATGCTAGTCCAGGTTTGTATACAAAGGACATATCTCATGTTCTGTTATTTGGTTGACTGAGTGGGCTTTTGGGTTGTGTGGGGCCTTGAGAACTTATTAGACATTATACTACAAGTACAGGAAGATCAAAGGTGTTAAAAGAATCGTGCTTTTTTCCCTAATTCTAGTGATGGCAAAATTCTGGGTTTGGCCTTACCTGTGGTTCGCTCAGCTGAGCAGCCTTATATTCGTGCTCAATGGCTCTCTCGGAATTTATTTCTTAAGAACCTTTTATTATTTGTTGTATATAGTTTTAAAATCGCCTTCTCAATATTATTTGCATTTTGAAGTATTGATTCTTCAATCTCGTAATAAATTGTAGTTTCCTTTGTGTTTTCTGATACTGTAACTTCATCTTCTGAAGCCCATTACTATTATTTTTCTTCTCTTACTTTCGAGTAAGTGTTACTTGTGCTGTTAACCCCATTCCAGTGTGCTTTTAGGCATTACAGATTAACAAGATTATTTCCAAATACACTCATTTTTAATGTCTTATCTAACTATTGTTGTGCAAATTGTGTTGATAAAATTACTTCTCCAATTTTTTGTCAAGAGAATCAATACGATATATGAGCCTATTTGCCTGAACCTTCTCGTAACTTAATGTTTGCTTTCCGCTCATTCATGCACAAACTGTGACAGCTGCATGAATTCTCTAATTATTGCTAATTATTTGTGATTCAGAATTGATAATTTGAGAATGAATTTCTGGGTCATCTATGTTTTGCAGGAATTTTTATAAAATATAGCATTTTTTGAAGATGTCGGAGGAAAGCCCTAGCCCTAATCCTGTGATGAATAATGAACTCGTTCCAATGGAAGAAACTGAGCACATTGAAACAGACATGCAACTTGACCTTATAGATCCTGAAGCCAACCATTCCGAAGAGATGCCAACGGACATTGTTGAACAGCAAGCTCCTAAACGAAGGAAAAAGAAGTCGATTGTCTGGGAGCATTTCACCATCGAAACTGTCGGTGCTGGATGTAGGAGGGCGTGCTGTAAGCAATGCAAACAGTCATTTGCCTACAGCACTGGGAATAAGGTAGCTGGAACGAGCCATCTGAAGCGTCACATTGCAAAGGGGACTTGCCCAGTAGTTCTACGTAATCAGGAGAAAAATAATCAGGCCTCCCCTTACAGTGCCCCTCCAAAGATGAGCTCATTCACTGATACACCGAAGCGACGATATCGGACAGCTGCTGTACCGTACATGACTTTTGATGCAGACCGATGCAGACATGAGATTGCTAGGATGATTATCATGCATGACTACCCACTCCACATGGTTGAACACCCTGGATTTGTTGCATTTGTTCAGAATTTACAGCCCCGTTTTGATATGGTGAGCTTCAACACTGTACAGGGTGACTGTGTGGCTACTTATCTCAGGGAAAAACAGAGCATTCAGCGTGTAATCGAGAGCGTGCCTGGACGGATCTGCCTTACACTGGATTTATGGCCTTCATCCAAAAATGTTGGCTACATGTTTGTAAGTGGACAGTTCATCGACAGCGACTGGAAGATGCATCGGAAGCTTCTCAACGTGATCATGGACCCTTATCCCGAATCAGATACTGCTTTTAGCCATTCTGTGGCCGCTTGCCTCTCGGATTGGAATAAGGATGGCAAGTTATTTTCTGTAACCATTAATCAACCGTTGAGTGATGCTGCCATAGACAATCTCAGAGCTCTGCTATCCGTGAAGAACCCGCTTGTGCTTGATGGCCAGCTGTTGGTTGGAAACTGCCTTGCTCGTTCATTGAGCAAAATCGTTGAGGATGCAATTGCATTAACCACTGTGCATGGCCTTGTCAATAAAATAAGAGACAGCGTCAAGTATGTGAAAACGTCAGAATCACGTGAGGAGAAGTTCATCGAGCTCAAGTTGCAGCTCCAAGTACCGAGCTCAAAGATTCTTGCCATTGATGACCAAACTCGTTGGAACACAACTTATGAAATGCTGTTGGCTGCTTCAGAACTGAAGGAAGTATTCTCTTGTTTGGACACTACAGATCCCGACTACAAGGATGCTCCAACGGTAGAGGATTGGAGGCAAGTGGAGACTCTGTGTAGCTACTTGAAACCCCTCTTTGACACGGCTAATCTGTTGACGACAGTAACTGCTCCAACTACGAACACCTTCTTCCACGAAGCATGGAAAATTCAGTTGGAGCTTGCACGCGCATCATCGAACGAAGATCCACTTGTCAGCACTCTGACAAAGTCTATGCAGGAGAACTTCAACAACTACTGGAAGAGCAGCTGCTTCATTCTGGCCATTGCTGTGGTTATGGATCCGCGGTTTAAGCTTAAACTCGTCGAGTTCAGCTTCTCCAAAATCTACGGCGAGGAATCTGCCTCGTATGTCAAGATTGTAGATGACGGGATCCATGAGCTTTTCCTTGAATACGTCTCTCTCCCTCTCCCCCTCACTCCTGCTTATGCTGAGATGACAAACGGTCAATCTGAGAATCCCGAGGATCCGGAAGCAATATCGAGCAATGGTCTTGGGCTGACCGATTTTGATGTTTATATCATGGAAACGACAAGCCAGCTGGAGAGGTCGGAGCTGGACCAATACCTGGAGGAGTCGCTGCTGCCGCGAGTGCACGAGTTCGACGTGGTGGGGTGGTGGAAGGTGAACAGGATGAAGTATCCAACCCTGTCGAAGATGGCCCGGGACATATTGTCGATTCCGGTGTGTACGGTCCCGGGGGCATCAGTGTTTGACACGGTGCGGAAGGAGATGGATAGTTACAGGTGCTCGTTGCGGCCGGAGACAGTGGAGGCACTGATCTGTGCCAAGGATTGGCTTCAGGCGGAGAGCGTTGAGCCTTCGACGGCACTAGTGAAGGTGGAAGTCCCAATTTAGTTAGTGATATTGCTTGCTCAGTGGAGATATTGATTTCTTGGATGGATTGATTCTATGATATGTTCAAACTTTTATTGTACAATATCTCAAAACTTGAGTAGATTGATTGAGTAATTAGGTCTTATTGTTCCTTTTATATATTGTTTGTTTTCTAGGGTTTTGAGTAACTTTGAATTTTGAACATGGAGATGTTAGCGGTTGGATTCTGAATTTCTCCCTCCGTCCCACTTTACTTGACACGTTTCTATAATACACGTTTTATTATTATAATACACTCAGTTGAATATAAAATGTGTCAAGTAAGGTGGGACGGAGTGAGTAGTAAATAATCTCGATTCTAGTTTTGATTTTTGAAATTGGAACATAAAATTGATTTTTCTAGTTTTGATTTTTGAAATTGGAACATAAAATTGATTTTGGTGTATTAAATTAAATCGTGAAAAAAATATGGGAAACTCAAGCTTAGGGTGGCCACAATGGTAGTTTTTAAAAGTAAAACCAAGTAAAAACTACCATCGTAGATTTTAGAAACTAGTTTTTAAATAAGAATCAAGAAACTAGTTCTCAATTTGAAACTAGTTTTTTGTGGGCCATCTTGTACAACTTTTTGTTTTTTTGTCTTCTCTCTCCACCTTTTTTGCATTCTTTTTCTTTACTTTTACTTTTACAAACTGGTTCATTGTTGTAGTAAGGAAAGAGAAAAATAAATGAATATCTAAAAGATGATGTGGCATGTTAAAAGTTATAAAAACTGAGTTCACCGTTGTTGACACCCTTATAATTATTGTATGATGTGGTTGACACAATTTGATAAATAAAAATTAAAAAAAACTGGTTGGGCCGGGTCAGAGGTGGATATGATCTGGTATAAAGTGCTTAAAAATCGCTAGCTCATTAGAGAATTAACTCCTTTTCTTACTAGATATTTTCTCTATATTTTAGTAACCTAGTGTTTGCTTCCACCGCTGCAGCGCTGCTCTCCTCACCCCCCGCCGCCCCCTCCCCTGCCTAGCGGCCCTCGCTCCAGGCCCCCCACCTCGCCGCCCGGAAGCTCTCGCCGGCCTCTGCTTACCTGTCTGCAACTGTATGACTTTTTTAATTGAACTTTTTTATTTGAAACAAATAGTAATATAATGTAGTATTGTAGTTCATGGTAATATTTTCGACTGAAGATAGACTTGTCGAAGCACTTCGTTAGAGCCAAGGGGAGTGTAAGAGAATACAATTCATCATAGCTACTATGACAAATCTTACATCATTCCAAGCAATATAATTATAAATTAAACCAAACCTCCTGTTTCTAGAGAAGGAAGAATAAAGAAATGACATGCTCTATGACGAATCGAATAAATACTTTTCGAATTATTAATGAATTCTCGTACAATTTGGGCTGTCAAAAAAATTTAAATGTATTTTCAAGAATTTCAAAGATTTAGTACTACTTTTTTTGCGTAGAGTCCAAAACCACACAGCTCTTCTTCCCCACTTAACAAAGCTCACAGTTGGCGTTGGCGATGGCGACGGGGGTTATTGCAATCATCTGGGCATCTCTTCTTCAGTTTAAATGAAGTGACTATTCATTTGAATTTTGAGTGGAAAACAGTTACTTGTGCATTCGATTTCAATATCTTGATTAAGAAGGGGCTTCATTCATAAAGGAAGTAGTAGGAAGGACAGTGAGAAGGCAATGGACCTCAAGCTGTTCAACCTGGACATAGATGAGCTCATAACTGAATTCACTCAGGTAATTATCTACTAAAATCATTCATTCTTCTTCTGATGTTAGAATTTTATGCTGCTAAATGTTTCTTTCCTTTTGGTCTTGCAGTGCGAGTCGAGTACTTTTTCTGAATTCAAAAGAGTGTGGCTTTCAAGAAAGTTTTCATATATATTTGAGGGCAGCCCTTCTTCTAATCAAGGATTCTTTATGCAATCGCTCTATGCTCATTCCATCAGTATGTGATCTATGTACTTTTTTCCTTTCTATGGTTCCTGGGTATGGCATTTTTGGGATTTTCGACATGGTTCTCATGAAGTTTATGGTTTCATACTTCCAAAAAGGACGTGTGTGTATGCGAGGGTTTGAAAAATTGAATCTTTTTGTTTATTATTCATAGTGTTATTTATTAATTTATGCCAATACGTCAAAGTGAACTTTCCCAACATTGTTGACTGTAGTATTGCATCATTCTACGTATGTACGGGCTGTCAAAATATGTTTTTTGGATGAATGAATCTAGAATGAAACAATATTGTATTTGCAGAGACTATAATGATGCATATGCAGAACCTTTTAATGAATCCTCCATCTAGCACTTGTTTACGTTAGCTTTAATGCTAATATTTGCTCATTATGTGAGTGCTTTGCTATGTTTGAATGTTTAAAGGTTTCCATTATCTTCATGTATGAATACGTTTGCATAGTTTGCTGCAGAAATTAATATTTGTGGATCAACTAAATCCTTCTTTTCCCTTTTATTTCTCCTATTTTTTTTTAGAATTATATTTCTCCTATTGGTAACTGATCTTTTCCTGATTGTAGGCTACATGGTTTCAGCTGATTCTTTCCAGAACAGATTGGGTGGTTTATATTGCTTGTACTGTCTGTTTGAGACGCAGCCGTTCAATCCAGCTTTTAAAATCTATCTGTCTCTGAGTGAGTATATGACTTCTTTCTCACCATATTGTGATTCCTCTTCCAAGCACTTATATTCATTTTCTTGCACAGAAGAGTTGAAACAGCTCAAGAATCTTGTCATTGAAGCTAAGGCTGCCGGTGTGAAAGTAGTTGCTACTTTGGTGAAGGGTATGTTGGAGAAAAACATGTTTCTTTTCGGGTATGTAGGCGTAAATGAAGGCTCCGCAACAGAAAGAGTGAATGAACTGACGGGTGTACAGAATGCCCAGGTTCAAGCAGCGTACAAGAAGTGAGTTCGAAATTTCCTTGTTCTTAGCTTTCATATTTGTCATCTTCCACCACTTCATCTGTTGTACCTGAATGTGCAATTTTGACTTTTAGGTTAATTACTAATTCCCGGCTTGAGCAATTCATCCACATGGACTTGGTGAGCTTTTCATGGAATCCTTTTCCTTACAAGCTTGTTCAGTTTTAAATAGAAAAATGAAGTGTCTCTCTTATGTTTCCATGCGTGTGGTTAAATCTTTCCATCAGGAAAAGGAGCTTGACGTTGATCTATTCAAGAAAAGATTATACGAGTATGCAGCAGCCAAGGAGCTCGCCATCAGAGGTACTACTTCTAATCTTTTTTTGAAGAACACATATCTTGTTTTATGCTTCGTATGTGAACATAGATGGTGCCTATTTAGTTGATATATGCATTTTGATGCTAAGTTGTAATATACTTTTGCTGTTGAAGAGGCTAGCCAAGTGGTTGATGTGGAGAACATAAAGCACATAGCAGAGAATGAGAGATTGATTGGCGACGTTGTTGAGAAGACTGCTGAAGATTGGAAATCCCATAAAGAGGCGTTGTATGCACGAACAGGGTTCATGCCTCGTCCCCTTGCACAGCAGGAAGAGGCAGAGGAAGAGTACTCTCAAGCACAAATTTCCAACGGAAACAAGAAACGAAAAGAGCCTTGCGATGACAATAATTTGGAGGACCCTGATGATTTTTGCAAAGAATTAGAAGAAACGTTGCTTCTTCAACCATTGGAATGCGACGATGAAGCTGACGAAGACGATAGCACACAGTGAATAGGTCCATGGATGAATCAAGAAAGAAATAGCCTTACATTGAAATGTAACCAAATCCTCTGTTCATCCTAATATGTAAGTGTGTGAATACATATTGTTTAATTACTCTCTTAGTTTATTAGATTTTGATCTGTATATTTGGTGCACATATTAAAGCATATAACAGGTTATCTGTTTCTATTAACTTTTATTTCCTTTACATGATAACATGTATTCTTATATAGTGACAATCTTTGCAGCTTCAAATACTTTATACAGTGCATTGCAGCTTATTATTTTTCCATAAATTCATCAATATTTATCAATATAAATTATATAAAATGTCATTGGACTACATATATCTACTTTATCTTTTCACTTTTATTATTAAACAACTAATTGTTTTAAACTTCCATACTATTGTAATATAATGTACTGTAAGAAGATTGAACTCAAGGTACAACAATAATGTTGGGGTTCTCACTTTCTCATGACATGGTGGATCAAAATGTACAACACATCGAAGCACATCCATCAAAGCCCTGATCTCCAAACCCCCAAAGGAACCCTCTATGAACATTCTGATACCACATTCATAGCTACATAGTTCCTAATTATGCTCAAAATTCTTGCCACAAAATTATATCATTTTATAATTCAATCTCAATTCTATGAACCTCTTGAGGCATCTCGAGCAAGTTCAACGTAAGGAGGCCGGATTCAGAGTAGTATTCGAAGTCGACAATATCACCACCCACCTTACATTTCCTCGGATTAGTAGAAGAGTAAGCGCCGAACCGGCCGCATCCCTTCGCTTCAATGGAGACGACTGCAATAGCTTCCAAGCTCAAGTTCTCTACCTTCTCTGCAACCACATTGCTTCCTTCAACTCTGTATCCATTATCAACTTCCCAGAGCTCTGCAACGGCCTTCATGTTGTAGACGAGTTCCTCTATAGCCCCGCCTCCATTGAACATGTCGATGAGGCCAAACGGAGCGAAACTGAACCCCGGTGCTAGTACTTTGATTGGTGTTACGGTGAAGACCTCGTGCTCAAGGACCTTGAGGGAGACAGGCATGGCTACATTGTGAGGGAGAACGATGACCTCTCCGTTCCTGTGGGAGTACACCGCCACGTTGCCATTCCAGCTGGAGTCAGGTGCCACATCAGCAATGAGGTGGACGTCGCGGCCCTTGATGTGGCCAGTAATGGCATCGGTGTTAGTGTTGTGGAAGGTGTTCTTCCTCTCAACACTGTTCCATGCTGCACCTTGACAGTTGTAAACACCCAGTACTCCACTGTGTTTGTTCATGTTCCATATCTTTAGCAAACTGCAACAAGACAAGAATCATTCAGAAAAACTATACTAAAAAAGATTAAATCTTGCTTCACCCTTTAAATATGAACAAGTAGTAGTTGTGCTGACCTAACACCGTCACGGGCAGGATCTGAGAAGAGGCAATCCTTGGTGGGGCGGCCGGGGAGACGGGGGCGGAGGATGGAGCCGTCGGGGAGGACAAGCTTCCTCAGAAGGTCGAAGTTGTGCTTCCCCGGTGCATCGCTGACATAGACGGGCCCACCGCTAATCGCTCTTGCTGATCCATGATACTCCGCTGCTGGATGCAATGAGTGGAACATGTCCCAATCAGGTAACATAATCTCTCCCAAGAACACACTGTTGTAAGCCACAGCTGCTATGTGGATGGTGTGAGACACAGGATCACGAGGGTAGAAATCATCCGATGCTCTTACAATCCCAGTTTGCTTTGAACTGTTTCAAGAATACACAATCAGCAACCCAGATAGAACACAGAGATTATGTGCTTGGTCTAAAGCATTCAACACTAACTAAACTAATAAACTCATATCAGGCTAAGACTAAAATCATACCATCACAAATAAAGATAAGCAGTAAATGATGATTACCAGTAAAGGGAGTCGAGGTTGTGGCTCATGCATGCGATGCAGCCATTATCAGGAAAGTTCCTAGCAACAGAAGCATCAAGAGCATGATGGTACTGCCTTGTGAGCTCAACCCTGCCTCCAAGGCCTTTCCCAAGAGTCTCCAAAATGCACTGCACGTCCACCTTCACGCCGTCTATCCCAGCAGAAGCTAAATAGCTATGGAGCTCATTGTAGAACCTGTACACATTCTTAGGATTCACCAATCCCAATCCTTGCAGAGCGATGGCATCCGTCTTCCAACCGGGCTCGTTCTCGATCACCCCTTTCGATAGCTTAGGGTACTGCATAGCCGATCCGTACTCCTGCATCTCCTCCACATCTGGCCTCACCCCGCCCCAATATCCAGTGATCGCGTGCCACACATACACGTATTTAAGCCCGTGCTTCTCCTTTGCAATGTTGACAATGTTCTTGATCCCCATGGATGGATCCTCCTTCTTCTGGAACTTCTCATTCTCCTTGATTCCAGTCAGCCTCAGCAGCCCCTGCTGTTGTTTCTCCTCTGCTTCTTCTTCCTTCTTCTTCTGCTCGTCGGACCCAACTGACTGCCACCCATCATCTATGATGACGAACCTGGGAGGTGTGCCCCCGGCTTTGAGGCTCTCGAGGCCGGCTTCCACCCCCTCTTGAGTAACATCCTGATAGAAAGCATCCCACGTACACCATCCAAAGCAATCAACGATTCCTGGAAGCTTCTTCTCGTGCCTCAATCTGAATGTTCCGAGGTGGAGCTTAACAGCCTTGATGGCGTCGTGGATCGTTGCGTATGGATCAGTGCCGCAGCTGATGTAGACGGCGTGCGTGAAGGTGGACGCGACGGTGTCGAAATCGCCGCTCTCCAAACACAATTCGAGCTCGTCGGTGGCATTTCCCTGCAGGCATGCTTTAAATGGGCCTTCAATCAAAGGCAAGAATACGGTATACACAGTCTGATTCTCGTCGTCGGCCTCCAAATGCGAGCCCTCTTTGGTCTCGAGGAGTAGGAATTGGGTTTCTAATGGGATGTCGCGACCCTTGTCGCCCATTTTCTGAGCCATCCACCATAGCTTGAAGCGGAAACAAGCTAAGAAGCGGACGTCGCGTAGCGTTCCGAGGGAGACAACGTGGCTGCACCGGTCTTCGTCAAACGTCGCCCCCAGGAACACCCCCTCCACAGGCCCCGCCGCCGCGCCGGAGGTGGCGATGACATTCTCTGGCACGTCGCTGAGTATGGTGCGGTCCTTCACCAGGAGCTTCTTCTCCGCAATCCTAGCTGCTGGCTTGATCGTCATGTCCGATTCCTTGCCGGATTTACCTTCTACCTCACTGCCCTGCAACAAATTCAGCTCAAAATTAAGAAAATCCTAATCGCAGATCAACAATAGATCCACCAACTAATTTTAATGCAAAAGCGAAAGAGAATTATAAGAATAAACACCAAATCACGGAGGGAGGGAGAAGACGTACCCTGTAAGCTAGAATGCGATTGCGCGTAGATGAAAAGAGAGAATGAGAAGGGTTGAACAGAGGTATAGTTCTTCTGATAGGAAGTAATAAGCGTGCAAGAGGATAATTGAATGGTAAAAAGGTGGTAAGGAAGGAGCTATTTATAGGTGCGACCGCTATTCTGGGAATTGGGATTGCGTAAGAAGAAGAAGAAGAAGAAACTGCCATGATTGGTCGTTGATGGTGGTGTGTGCCCTTCTCTCCTTACCAGCGGTTTCTCGTTTGCGATTGGACAGAGAAAATCCAACGGTGGAAAAGAGGGAGCATCCTCGATTCGATCGAACTCTCAACGGTGTACGATCATGCCACGTCGGATCCACGGCGCAACATCCCATATTTCTAACTACCTACTTGCTTGTTTTGTTACATTTTTGTCATTTGCGTCACGGATGAGGACTTTAGAAATTAAACAAAAAATATATTTTAATTGAATTGAAACAGTTGATATTAATCAATGATTACCAATTGCTTATTGCAGATTAATTTATTTTTGTTTTTGTTTTTATGGGAATGTGTGTTGCAGGTCTAAAATTCCGTTCCATATCTTGGTGGGTGAATTTTATGCAACGCACTTGGATTATAAAATTATATAACGAATTTATTTTTAATTTTATTATACATTTCTAGTTCAGCATTTACTAATAAAGTCTAATAAAGATGTGATCTTTATAATTACTATAACTACTTTAATTTCGAATAATATGATTATATATTGTATTTATCTTGTCATGTTTGTGTTGATAAACATTTTGGAATTGGGCTAAGACAGAGTAGATAAGTTTGATGACTTATACTAGTCCAACCTTCAATGTGTTTTCAATATATTATAAATCAAATCAATTTTATTTTGTAAATCACATATTTTTCTCCATGGTTATCACTATACATATGTAATATGTCAATATTCAGGCATCACATTATTTAATTTATATGATAGTATTCTTTCCAATCCATTTGTATTGACAACTTTTATTCACATGGATATATTATAATAATAAAGGAAATTAATACAAACTGGAGAGATGTAGTAAGATAATATCACCATAGCATAGTTGAGTTATCTATATATATTTAAACTCATTTATTTTATTGGGTTTAAAAGATGCCCTCAATCAATTTATTCTCGTTGACTATAATATATAACTTTGCCTCCAAATATTTTGTGTTGTGCAATTATTATTTTGGGGGACTCTTTTCATCGTACAGTTGCTACTTAATTAATTATCTCTTGTCATGATTTAAAAAATTACTATAAATTACTCTTATCCATTAGATCTTAATGAAGTGATTTTTTATAATAAAAACTATTACTATAAAAACTATTATAAAATTGATAGGATTATAAGTTTTAAATCTTTACCTTTTTTATCCATAATCTTCAATCTCCTTATGAATTCAATCCATTTTTATGCCTCTTAATCACTCAAATGCTTGATTATATAATCACATCAAATTTGACTTGATTACTTAATCAAGCATTTGAGTTATTAAGGAGCATAAAAAATGACTAAATTCATAAGGAGATGGAGGATATGGATAAGAAGGTAGAAATTTAAAGGTTATAATCCTATCAATTTTATCACACAAACCAAACCACCCCTAAACTATCGACAATATAAGATAGTATAAAAGAAACTAAGAAACATAAAATTATACAACTAATCCTTGTGTATTAATTTATATATAGACGGAATAAGTAAAATTTCTAGAATTTAATACATCCTACTTGAATTTTTTGATACACTAGAACAGAAAACATTAATTTATTGTCTCTGCAATCAAATACAACCTAATGTAAATTAAGCGTTTATTCATTACTGTAGCATATTTGTTTCAGTACCAACAACAAGTGTTATGATATTATATATATATATATGTATGTATATATGTATGTGTGTGGATGTAATTCAACACCTTTGTAAATGAAATTCTTACGTATTTAAGACATAGGAGATGGAAAAAATAAAATGTTGGTATTTGAATCAAAATATCAATTCTGACATTCTTGATTCAACAATATTCATTCTACAGAACTGTACCATGGTCAGTGTTCTAATCCATTATATGCTAACATATTTTTATTCTCTATACTATATTACTCCTTCTATATCACCTTACTTGTCTTAAAAATTTTCAGATCGCATATCAAGATCAAGAAAACTCTTTATTTGTGCTTTATTATTTTACCAACTATTGTTATCTACTATTTTTATGTGTTAATTTTATCCCAATAAAAAAATGAAACAAGTAAAACGAGACACCCATATTAAATGAAACAATTAAAGTGGAACGAAAAAGTACTATTTTCCATTACGTTCAACAAAAATATCTGTGCAGAAATCGGAATTAATTAATAGATCTGAATAAGCATGATCTAGACAAGTCTAACGTGACTAGATGTGTCTCGAATTATCGATATATTTAAGCACAACAAGATAACATGGGACACGTGTTTCCCAATCGGTGGACCATGCGATGTTTCTTTAATGACAATTATCGACATGCTTATGTGTTACCACGTCGACTTTGATCAGATCCAAAAACACGTGGCAATATCTTGAATGATGCCACGTGGATCCAGAGTAGCTTGAGGCTATCGTGCGGCTGTTGTTTAACGTGACTAATGACTATGACATTTGTGTCTTGAAATTAAATTAGGTCAATAATGGGGGGTTTCGATAATCAAAATCAAGTTGAATATTATAAGTTGAGGTGTATTACATTTTAGCCGTAAGAATTAAGTTAAAGCGTTTCATTTTAAGAATATTTTTATTATACATATAAATTTAAATTATATATATTCATATTACCATTTCATACTTTTTTTGATTCTAAAAATACACTCATTAATTATCGTGACTAGAAAAAATGCATCATCTCTTAACTGGAACAGATGGAGTATCGTAGTATTGGTCAAAATTAATTAATTTGGGAAACTAGGCTCAGGATCATGATATCTAACCAAGATTAATATATTGCGACAAAGAAAGTTGTATTTATGAAATAAGAAAAAAATCATGAATCTTCATCCAACACGAGTAAAAATAATTAGTTATATTAAAGTTTTAAAACCATGTTTTGTTTTCAATATTGGTCGAGAACCTTGCCTTCTCCCACGCAAGTCATAACTAAAATGTGTTTAAATATTAATTAATATCAGTTTGATTTTCGAAAATTATGACTTCTAATATTTTTTTTCAATGTGAATCAAAAACCGTAACATTAACTCCAAATATCGGTTAATGAATACTCCAATTTGTCGGATTCATGTGGTATGGTCTCAAAATATTCGTTTGTTTTGATTAAAAAAACTACACCATGTTTTTGAAGTTAAAAAAATAAATAAAAAACATATCCAATTTTTAAAATAATCAACCATGTATATATTTAATCATGTGAATCTACAAGCTAAACAAATAATTACAGAAGTCGTGGTTAGGAAACAAACCACGAACTTAAAAGAATTTTCTAGAAGTTGAAAAAAAAATCGAGTTTCTAATTAATTTATCTCATTTATAGCATTTTTAGAAATATCTTTGGTCACCTGTGGGCTGAATTGAAAGCCTAATCATTGATAGTAAACGTGGAACATTTTACTTACATTGGTCATAATTAAATATTTATGTGTGGAGCTTATGTGTTGTAAATTTGTCTATTCCACCAATGTTTTTAGAGACACTTTTTTTTGCTCTTGATATAAATATCTTGTAATTTCTTCTTATCTTACATTGTGAAGTTTTATTTCTGGAAATCTATTTCAATCATCCATCTCATTAAAAATAAGAACCTTAAACAATGTAATGAAATCCATACACTTAAAAAATTATTATTTTTTTTATCATTTTTAAATAAGTCAATATTAGTATGACAATTCAAAAGGAATACAACCGAATTTGGAGGGAGTATTTTTTTTCTAGACGCATGCATATATCGATGTTAAATTATTATAGTAACGTTTTAATTGTTATATATTGTTATTGCTAGCCTTTTTTGGTTAATTAATTAGTTATAATAATTAAATTATAAATTATCTATTTTCTTTCACAATCAGCTTTTAATATACTTATATGCGCATACTTTGATGTATTTTCAAGAAGGTGACTTGAATTACTTTTCAAATGACATGTCAATCATGCAACAAACACAAACATGATTGATATCAACATCATGTGGAATTAATCAACCATTGTTTACAATTGATTATAACCTTAACACAACAGCTCATGATTAATGTAATCAAGCATTTAAGGGGGGAAAATTCCAGATCTACTCTAATATTTTTCATTCCTGCAAATAATGTCATCATGATTCCAACTGCAATGATTAAAAAGCCAAGAAAACAAGTTGGAAATCCAGCAAGTCTAATTCACATTATTACCAATAAAATAAAATCAATTTCATAAGCCAATATGTGGCAGTTTAGAAGGTCCAGTTCATCATGTTCTATACTTCCTAATTATTTAAGGACAGAATGAGGTGGCTGGAAATATTTAATATTGAGTTGCTGAATTCATCTTAATTAATTAATCATTAAGTATTATTTTAATTGTGTTATGTTATTGAAGAAAACTCAATAACCAGTAGTGTGATGACAAATTAGTAACGTTTCAGAATCCAACAATTCATTTACGTGCATGGCATGGCTACCGATCATAATTCAATTGATTGCGATAAATGCTCAAATAAAATATTTAATGAGTTTAACTACAAAACAAAAGGTTATTGATTGAAATATATTTATTGAAATCCCATCATATTCATATTAATTTATAATGAAAATATTGTCCTCGAATTTCATCCACTGGAACAGGAAATGCCTGTATGTCAAAAAATTTAGGGATGGCAACGTGACACGTTCGGGCGGGTTTTGCTTTCCCACCCCTCTACCCGTTTCATGATTTTATTCTCATACCCGCTCCATTATCCGTTTAAATTGAGATGCAGTCGGGACGGGTATTACCCAGCGGGGAAGAGCTACCCATCAGGGTACCCGTTAAACTATAAAATTTTCATATATACAAACATATAAAAATTATTACATCAAACGTAAAACATCTAAAATCTTTAAAATATATAATAGTATGCTATAAGTTCACCATATAAAAATCATAATTATCAAATGTAACTAGTACAAAATTTTTACTACCTTAGCTAAATTTTTAAGTGGGATTATAAAAAAATATAAGTGAGTAATATTATCAGGGCGGGTACCTATACACCCATACCCGACCCGAACCCAAGACGGGTATAAGCTTCAAAACCCATACCCGTACCCGATTCTAAAATTATAGACCCGTACCCGCCCCATTAAGATCGGGTAGCCACGTGTAGCCGAGTTCACATATAATTTTGTCATCCCTAAAATTTATGCAGAGTGTGTCTCTATTTAGTAATACATAATATCCATAATTTCTGGTAGTACCCGTTTGGCATGAAGAATCTCTTGAAATCTTTCCTGTATGCCTTCAATTATATTTTAAGGTGTAATTTATTTTGAGTAATATATAAGCTTGATTGATAAGATTAGAGTTTATAAAAGTGGTCTAAGCCCATAAGTCCCTCCAGAAGTATGAGGTTTGGGCTTGAATAAAGGAGGCCTAAAAAAATGGGTCTAAAAAGTCCATTTCAAAATTGTCTTGGGCCCGATGGGCTTTGGGCTAAATAGTCCAAATTTTCGGATTAAGAAGTCCGCCTGATAGTATATATAGGATAAAATGTTATTTTTTGCAATTGTTATTTAATTTAAATCATCATTGTAATATTTATATTTTTTATGACTTGGATAGATAATGAATAAAAGAATTTTAAAGTTTTAATTGTTTATTTTCGAACTGTTATATAATTTAAATTATGATCTTGTGGTGTTTATATTTTATGTTTTTTAATTATTTATTCAGAATTTTATAAACATTTAAAGGTGTTAATTGCATAGTTTTACCTTACATTGTAAATGCAAATTTTCAAAGATTATTTTTATTTTAAGTAAATTAAATTTCGGGCCCGCCCACTTGAGGTTGGGTTGAGCCTCACATTTTGAAGCCCATAAATATTTGAGCGGGCCTCAAAATTATGAAAAGCTCGGCCCGCTCTAAATAAGATACTCACTTCGTCCACGAAGTAGTTTCCCGCTTTGATCGGACACGGGTATTAATAAATGGTTTGACTTTAGTAGGTAATATGTAAAGTGTAGTGAGTAATGTGTAGTTAACGGAGAATGAGGTCCACATATTGATGATGTGTAGTGTGTAGTGTGTAGTGAGTAATGAGTGGAGTAAGGGGCCAACATTAATGATGATATATATTGATTAGTGTGTAGTTAGTGGAGAATGTGGCCCACATTAATGATGATGTGTTGAGTAGTGAGTGGAGTAAGTGGTTGTCACAAATAGAAAATTAATGTGAAAAACTACTTCGTGGACGGACCAATAACGATATATGAGAAGCTACTTCGTGGACGGAGGGAGTATAAGATTAAGAATTTGAATGATAAAATTATTAAATTAAATCTAAATTAAACAATATATTATTTATATAAAAATAAATATTATATTAATTTAAATTATTGTTATTAATCAATCACATCATATAATCATATAATCTGTCACTGAAAGACTTATAAACTTTCCAAAACACACCAACAAAAGGAAATAAGAGCAAAATGATTGTGGATTTTCTTGTGGGTTGGCTCGTGTCCAAACCCGACTTAACCCAATTGATCAGTAGACTCAACCCAACCACACACTAATAACATAGAGAGTAATTAACAATGGTCAATGAAATGAACAAAAGTGTGCTAGCATGTATTAATAATTAATATACATTGCAGTCTATGATTATGCATGGTGTGTAATTAACTATGATCCTATTAATTACGGCAATGCAGGTGCTTGATCATCTTCATTTGAAAGCATTAGCTTGCTGCTTACGTTAGATGCCATTGATGATTTAAAATTTGAACCAAGCTTTATATCACATTCTTCAACTTCCAGAAATCCAACTTCCAAAAATATCATCCGAACTGCACGGGTCTTAAAAATATTTTAATATCTAGCATATATTGAATATATAGACTTTAATTAATTATTAGACTATTTATTAATAAAAGAGGCTTAAGATCAATATGGCCCATTGAACTTAGGGTTTGTGGATAGTATTATTTATATTAAATAAAACACATATTCAAGAAGAGACCCACAGAAAACCTAGTTTAGATTAGCAGTGACTTGAGGATTTCGCTAAGCTACGGTTTTCTCCCTCCCATCTATCGATCAGCTCCAATGGATTCAGTATCTTCGTCATTGCCACTTGCCGCCAGAGATGGGTCGCTGGAAGCGGCGGCGGCGGTGGAGGAGGACTCCACCCTTTCGGGGTTGGCTAAGGAGGCTGCTTTGCTTTTTCATGCTGGCAAATTTGTTGACTGTTTGAGAGTCTTGCATCAGTTATTGCAGAAGAAACCAGACGATCCCAAGGTAATTTTTTGTTTTATTTTTCCTTTTCAATTACCTTTTCCTTTCGTTTGAAGTTTGGAATTAGGATTGCTGGTATTATTTAACTTTTTGATCATTAACTTGTGCGAATCCAAGCTGGTGAAATTGTAGTTGATTGGTTATACAACAAAGTGCGTCGTTAGCATTGCCGTCGCTATTTTTGGGTTTTAATATATTTCTTGTCCATTAGTTCATTTTTTGAGTCCAGCTAACTGCTTGATATGCTGTTTTTATGTAATCAAATAACCATGTCATCCTGTAATGGATTTTCTTGTCTCATTTAGATAGTAAATTGCATGCAGTAGGCCCTTTGTTTGTTTTAATCGTAAAACTGAACATAGAAGGTGATCCAAAACCCTCGTGCCAAGGTGAGACGAAGTGAAATCTTGAGCATAACACGCGCATAGACTCGAAAAAGTTCGCTTGAATGCATAGTTTAACTGGACCGAACAAAGTTATTGAAGAAGATGATGGTATAAGATATTTTGCACGAAAGATGCTGTCGCTATTGATTTTCTGTTATCTCCAAGTGTGTAATTTTAAAGTTTAATTAAGACTAGAGATGCTGAATGAGTTCATTCCTTTTACACAAGCTTGAAGACAGAAGCTGCAACATATAATTGAGTTCGGTGCATTATAATTCAGTTACTAAAGCAGTCTTTCTCGTTTCTGTTATTATTTTCCACATTTTAGGTTCTTC
>JAPKLX010000017.1:2529849-2632438 GCA_026898415.1 Leonotis leonurus
ATATATGTATTTTATATACTTGTGTGCTTGTAATTTCATATCTGTGTGCATGCCTGTCAAATCTGAGGTACACACACCAATGTGAACCACTGTGCATGGGTAAAACAAATTCGAGATTCTCAGTCGCTTAACGTATGTGTGAGTGTTCTGGGACATTAGATTTCTACTTTTCCAGCCCACAGATGGTTTTAAGTTTTTAATTATCAACCTCTTCGCTCCATTTCCGCAAATAGTTGCCACTGTCGGGCAACAATGGAAAAGGACACATGACTACAAACTTCCCGTTAGCATAGCATGAACTCAGGAGTCTCTTTCATTTGTCGTGTTGTTTTGATGCTAACTTTCTGTGTATAGCTAACCAATTTGTTGTATTTAATGGTTTGCTGATTTTGTCATCCTCAATTCAGAAACAAACTGAACAGCTTGCTCAGACATCTGCAGAACATTTAGAGGCCACTAGTAATGACGGAAGAACACCTACAGGTGGCCTCAAGGGCACAAACCATGCTACACATCAATTTTCTAGTCAATTAGTTGTCTATAATGACGAGCTCGATGCCTCAGCGGCAATGTTCAATATTGTACGTTTTGTCCGCAGGATTTTGCATGTTCCTCAATTAGGTAGATAATCTTTTTGTATATATTCTTACATTCCAATTTGTAAATTTGATTGCAGGCTGTTGTCTGGTATCATCTTCATGAATATGCAAAGTCATTCTCTTATCTGGATGCATTGTATCAGAATGTTGAACCAATTGATGAGGTGACACACAGTAATCACTATTCTCAATTAAAGATACTTGTTATGGGGTCTATTTTTGATATTTTCAAGGTAACATGCAGGGAACAGCCCTCCGTATATGCCTTTTACTGTTGGATGTTGCGTTGCTTTCTCATGAAGCATCAAGATCTGCTGTAAGTCTCCTCTTTATTCAATTTTGAGTTGCTTGATTACATATTCTAGACTGACTTGTGAACAATTTTCACAGAAATTCACCCAATATGAGTTTGTTTATCACATGGCTATTTTTTGTTTGTAATCATGTCAATCAAGTAGACCTTATATCTGATATGGGATTGCCATAGTGTTTTTATAAACCACTATAGTCTGTAGACCAAAAAAACATGCATTTAATCATGCTAATAGTAAACTGCAAACTACACCTGGTATTTTGTGTATTGATTTGAAGTTAAATAACATGTCATAGCTTTTAGTCTGAGATCCAATGTTTTATATGTTCTTGTCTTAGACAGAATTAGAAAGATGCTAAATTAATTTATGCTTTTAACTTTTCTTTCTATTATATCTGGCAAGATCCATTTGAGATTCATTCTATTATTCGTAATCTTTAGTGTACTCTTATTTGTTCACTGATAAGTAACAAGTCATTTTCTAAACTGACTTAAATGTTTTCCCTACTAGAGTTCGGACGCGGTTTACATCTCTAGTGACTGAGACATGAGTAATGGTTGAACTTGTTCAGGCATGAAAAATAGAATTAGATGGGTGCTTGGATTTTGAAGTTTGGACTGGTCAACTAACCAGACTTGCTTAAGTCATGCTGTTATTTCGGAGCAGTATTTTGAAGTTGTGCTTAATCATCAATTAGAATTTAGAATGATTGTGCTTTACTTATGGAATATTATTTCCCTTTCCGTCTCATCTTGTAAGTGCTGCTATTGCTTGTCTTACACTGATACCACTTGAACAGTTAATCTGTAGTTTATTGAAGACTTTTTCCATTTGTCATACCATGTTTAGTGCTGTTTAATGTGATTATATTGAATTTATTGCTCAGGATGTCATAAGCTACATGGAGAAGGTATTTTGTGTCACTAGCTCGTCCAATCAATTAGAGAGCGGAACATCAGTGCAGCAGCAATATACATTAGCATCAAAGCCTTCGACACGTCCTTCCAATTCAACCATCTCCGGTTCTTCTCACCCTGATTCAATTGCTAATGCAAATACACTGGAAAATTCTTTAGCTATGACGTTTTCTGAAGCACTTGAAGATGAGTCATTACAGTTGCTATCTTCCCTGGACATAAGTGGACAAAACCTTCAAAGGTTTTCTGGTATTGCATCTTCAAATGATCCTTCGAGAAGCCAAGCAGAGGACTCCCTCTCAGTTATTGACTTAAGGCTTAAGCTGCATCTTTCCAAAGTGCGCCTTTTACTTCTCACAAGGAACTTTAAAGTAGCTAAGCGTGAAGTTAAGATGGCCATGAACTTAGCTCGCGGAAAAGATTATCCCATGGCTCTTTATTTGAAGGCAGAGCTTGAATATGCCCGCCGAAATCCTCGCAAGGCAATCAAGCTTTTGATGGCATCAAGTAGCCGGACAGAAATAGGATTATCGAGCATGTATTACAACAATCTTGGATGCATCTATTACCAATTAGGGAAACATCAAACATCAGGTGCATTCTTCTCCAAAGCCCTAAAGAGCAGCTCACTTGTACGGAAGGAAAAACCTATAAAACTCCTAGATTTGTCACAAGACAAATCCCTTATGATATCATACAACTGTGGTATGCATTCCTTGGCTTGTGGTAGACCTTTCCATGCTGCCCGCTGTTTTCAAAAGGCCAGCATAATCTTTTACAACAGACCTCTTCTGTGGCTGCGAATTGCTGAGTGCTGTCTGATGGCTCTAGAAAAAGGACTGATAAAGTCTAATTCCTCTGCTGTTAACAGATCTGATATTGAAGCCGATGTTATTGGAAAGGGTAAATGGAGACATCTTGCTCTGAGATATGGGGTTCCGCCAAATGACCAGTATGATGTTGGAAAGGCTGATTTGTGTCCAGGCGATGGTAAACAACCTGATCTTTCTCTCTCGCTTGGCTGGCAGTGTCTTGTAAATGCTCTATATTTGTTGGACTCTTCTGAGGGAGAAAATTCTAGATCCAACAATGAGCAAAATGAGTCGAGAGAAACGTTTTCTCAGAAGAATATCAGTGGTGGCGTTGAAAAGGAATCTGACATCCCATCTGGTTCAAGTCAAGTCAATTCAAATGGTGAAGTAAAAGAACAAAAGGGTAACTATCAGAGTTCATCATTATACAATTCTGTTGCTGATTATAAGGGTATCCGTACGAAAGAGAACAAGATGATAAAGCAAGTCATACTTGCTGACTTGGCTTACGTGGAGCTGGCACTTGGAAATCCCCTGAAAGCCCTACACACAGCAAAGTCTCTTATAAAAATTCCCGAGTCTTCAAAAATGTACATCTTTTTGGGGATCATATACGCAACTGAAGCTTTATGCCTGCTCAATCGGCCACAGGAAGCTGCCGAACTTCTCATGACGCATATTTCCAGTGGGAACAGCATTGAGCTTCCATATAGCCGAGAGGATTGTGAAAAGTGGGCAACAGAAAAACTGATCGATAACGAGGATTCAAATGGTGGGGCAGTAGCATCTATTGGTGTCTCAACCCCTGACGAATCCCAGGTACCTCTCTTTTCCAGTCCTGAAGAGGCGCGTGGAATCCTTGCTGCGAATTTCGCAGCAAATGTTGCACTACTGGGAGATTTTGACCGAGCACACCACTTCATACTGAAGGCATTATCTGATATACCTAATAGTCCCCAGGCCATTCTTACTGCTATATATCTGGATCTAAAGCGTGGCAAGACACAAGATGCTGTTGCCAAGTTGAAACAACACAGCGCGGTTAGGTTTCTCAAAAGTAATATTTTGTTAGATGGCCCTTCTTGATGGTGTTAGATCCTTCCGGCCCACACCTGACCTGACTCCGAGTTAGCAGGTAGTTAGACAATCCTCTCACAAGAAGGATGTGTAAAATATTTATAGAGCGCGATTCAGGGAATAAGTTTCTAGTTCAATTGCTTTTACTTTTTTTTCGTTTCTTATTCAGAAATTTTTGCCCTTGGATTTTAGCAATTGGTGTCGTGGCTGGCTTAATTTTGGTGGTTGTGATGTGAGTATCCCTCTAGAATTCGAGATGTCGAAGAAAAGTACATCCAGGCATTTAATTTAAATTCAAGAAAGGTGCATCAAGCCATTTAAATTATATCTTGCTACACTTTGTTAGCATTCATTTGTTTGTTAAGTCTTAGAGCACAAATTTTTTAGTTCCTTTATCATCCCTCATTAGTAATTTCACCATTTTTATGTTCTCTTATCATTCGAAATAAATTGATTACATAATAAATGGTTTTTAAGGACTTAAAAATGTGTAAAAAGAGAAAAAATCAAAGTTTATGGATAGAAAGGAGTGATATAAATCGTGTAATATTCTTATCCAAAGCCTCCTCATGAGTAGAATGGATCATAGTTTATTTTGAAAAGCAAAAAGGTCGATTTTGTAATGGTAGTGTGGAATTGTTAAGGATATTAGTGTATGTATTAATTTGTAAATTGGCATTGAGATATCATATGTTTTATATTTGATTTAAATATTATTTACTCCTAATGGTTTTATAGGAAATAGTATTAAAATCCAAGTGTAATAATATGAGAATATGTGTGGGTCGCACGTGGGATGTACTTGATTTTGAAGAAGAAGAAAGAAAGAAAGAAAGAAAGAAAGAGGGGCTCCTTTTCTTCTACTTTAGGGAAAGCTAAACTGTTTCCAAATTTCTCCGTTTCCAATTTCTCATCAAATTTATTTTATTTAATTTTTCATTGACGTAATCGGAATTAAGCTCTCTATCTTAATCGCATCTCTGCTTCGCACAATCCGTTTTCAGCGCCGCGTTTCCGCCGCGCCAAATTTGATCCAAGGTAGAAATTAATTAAAAAATTGTACATTTTTTTTCCTGTTGGAGTTTACCACTTTGTGTATTCGTATTGGTGTTTCTTTGAATGTAAAGGCTTTTGCTTTACATATTTGTGGATAGCTTTGTTCATTTTGTGGGAAAAGGTGGTATTTTTGGTTTTGACACGTTGGGATTTGTTGAATGCGTTTAGTTTGTATATTTGATCGATCTGTGATTTTGTTTCTGTTCTTAGAATTTGGCAGATCATGGGCCCTCTTTTGTTTGTTTCTCTGTTTTGTGATGATTCTCTATTTTTTTGTTATTTTCTTTCTGATCATTACAACATGAGTTTTCTATTCTCATTTACTTTTCCTTTCATTGCAGCTGCGAATTAATCTCTTTTTTTTTTCTATTTTTATCCGTATTTATTTCTTCTGGGGTTGTGTTGTTTCCTTCTTCCATCTTACTTTAGCTTCTTTATGTAATTCAATAATGGGGTTATGTAGTTTATGGTTGAAAATTTCTTTATTTATTGCTGAACCGAGCTTGAACTGGGCTATTGTTTGTTTGAGCCAAGATCAAGTCATTTGCTCAATGTTGATTGCTGGTGCATGCATGATTTACTTTGATTATCACCGTCAAAAAGGACAAAAAAAAATGGATAAACAATTCCAGTTGTGTATGAACAGATGTTCAAATATAGTTATAAAAAGAAATCCCAATTTTTTCCTCCTCAGCCCTAAACATCCATCTTCATTAAACCCACTGCAATTTTCTCTCTCCCCATCTAACCGACACCATCCACTGCTGCCCCACGGCCCCCACCCTTCAAAAAGCTTTAGTCTTGACAGTTGGAATCCAAGTATTTTTCCATTGATATTATATTTTCCTTTGTATGATTTGAATTTCTCAATTCATTTCCACTCCTAGTTGCATGTTATTGCTTTCATATGAATGTCTCCTTGTGTAATTATCAAAGATCATGGTCACTTGGTTTTGACTCCAATAAATTAACTGCGGTGTAGTTCGATACTATTTTTTCTAACTCCTTTTGCTACATGGTCTTAGATTTCTTCTTCTTCTTTTAGCTGAACTAAACATGGAAATTCTAGGGAAGATGATCAAAAGATGTACTTTTGGTGTAGTTATGTTGAGAAAGCTCGAATCAATTTCTTTGCTAATTTGATATGCATGTATGCATGTGATAAATGTTCTAACTTGACATGTAAGTGCAGAAGATGGCTGGAGAATCCAAGAATGATCTTGGGGAGTCTGTGACATCTACAGATTCTGAGACCAAGAAGACCAAGAAAAAGAAAGGAGTCCTAAGAAGATTATGGGGAGCAGTATTTAGACTACGCAAGGAAGATTTTGAAAAGAGATTGCAACATATTACGAAGGAAGAGGCTGCCGTTCTAGCCAGAATTACAAGGCGTTCTAATAGTTGGCGGAGAACGACTAGGCAAATTTTTATCCTTTCTGTTGTTTCAGAGGTAAGCTGTAGCATTTTCCAATTGATTCAAGTAAAAAAGTTTGTATCATTATTACCTTATATCAGTATTATGGCTAGATTCCTGTTATATTCCTAAATTTAGTTGATGCCAGAGTACAGCAGTAGGATTTCTTCATAGTAAGATGGTTAGTGGGTTCCTTTTTGTAATATGTTGCTAATATTTCTAAATTAGTATTTCTGTGCATTAATGGAATTTGAAAGTCAGGAGCTCTATTAATAGCCACATAAGTGGAGGCGAAAGCATCAACTAATTGTGCAACTTGTTTTACACTGTAGCTGCTCCTGATAATGCACTTGTTGCAATTATTACCTTTGATTTGCTTTCAACTAACCGTGACACATTCATTTAGATCACATAATTTTGTCGTATAAACACTTTTGTACACTGTAACTGCTCCTGATTCGTCCTCTCTGCTCTAACTTAGCTTTGCAATGGGTCACTTGTCATTAGATTATGCATGAGGTTTTTGCAAAGGCGAACTATGACATTTTTAACTGGAAACATTATTTCGCAAAAATGATAAGGAGGGGAGACAGAGTAGAGATTCATACTCGATCCCGATTTATTTATTGTTGTTGGAGTGATGAATTGCTAATCCAAATGGTTTTGCTTGAAAGTGGTCATTCTCTACCAGTTGCTCCTTAATATCGGTGATCCACATTCCAAAGGATCAGGTTTTACCCCGCTTTTTTTTTTTTTTTGCAGGTAATCGCTGTGTGTTACGCTATAATAACAACAAGAACGCTAAACTTGAACTGGCATATAAGGGCATTGCGTGTCTTGCCTATGTTTCTGCTGCCAGTATTATTTTTCATTACTTATACGGCACTTAAAAGCTTCACAAGGATGCGTAAGTTTTTTAGTGTGATTACTGATTTGGCATGGCTCTTACTGCAAATTTACAGTTTCTAATATGAAACTTGTGAAAATAGTAAACTTGCTCTGTGGTAATAAACTACACATATTTTGTTTTCAGTTTTATAGTTTCTTTACTTGTTTTTTTATAATGAAGATTATCAATTGATGCATCACAAACCAAACTTTCTTTTCTTTTTGAAAGATTGTGGTTGAATTATGAGTTTTTTGTTTCTTTTTTCCTGGCTAAAGATCGTCGATGAAATTCTTTGATTTTTTTAATTATGAAATCGTGAATATATTGCAATATAACATGAAAAGGTATGGTACTTCATTGATAAAATTACTGGATTATATTTTGGGAATGTTTGATCTACAGGTGAGAGCAAGGACCACAAAACTCTGGAAAACCTTCGGGCCGAGAGACAGGCAAAAATTAATGAACTGAAAGAGAAAACAAATTACTACACAACCCAACAGCTAATACAGGTAAGGAATGAAAATCAGCTATGTTTAGATTGATAATTTATACCTTGTTTTATGCATTTGTGATCAGCTCTCTTCCCTGAAATGCATGTTCTATATATAAAAGGAGGTCTTATTATTTGGTATGGCCTAAATTGCATGTTTCTTATCTTATATTATATAAGATTCGTGGGTATTAGGACATGTCATTTATATGCTTTGGACCTCATTTTGAAACCAAATTGCATTGGACGGCTGTTGAAAACTGCTGTTTTTTCCTTGAAATTATTACATTTGATTATTGACAAGATTGATCAGATTCTTACATGGAGACTTCAGTGCAGAGGTACGACCCTGACCCAGCAGCCAAGGCAGCGGCTGCCACCGTGCTGGCATCCAAGTTGGGTGCCGACTCTGGCTTGAAAGTATATCTCGGGGACGATTCTAACGTCAATACCACTGCTGGAAAGAGCAACGACGTGGAACTTGCAGCTACGACTGGACTACGGAATAGAAAACAGGCAAACTCAAGAATCAGCAACATGGAAAGTGGTTTTACTGATCATCCTGAAGAAGGAATGCTTAGCACGTCCGGGATCGAGGCTATGGATGTTTCATCACAGCATCAAACGGTTGTCGAGCATCATCCTCAAGCAGGCACGAATGCGCATGACAGAGGCTGGTTAGCTCGACTTGCTGCATTGCTTGTGGGAGAGGATCCTACACAATCTTACGCCCTTATATGTGGGAATTGCCACATGCACAACGGTAAGTAGAGCATGCATACACTTATCGAATGAATCAAATCCACAAGGCATATATACAGTTATGGCATACGCTACATACGATTTCCTTGCATTTGTTTGTAGGGCTGGCGAGGAAAGAGGACTTCCCATACATCACCTACTACTGCCCACATTGCAATGCCTTGAATGCACCAAAGCAGGCCGATGATCGTGTTTCTCATCAGAGTTCGCCTACTTCCCACGCCAAGTCGAGTGTCGATAATGGCGAAGCCGCTGCACCGAGTGAAGGAGGTCCTACGACAGACAATAAAGCGTTGCTGAGCAGTAGTTCTTTAGCTGCTGATGCTGCAGAAACGTCTGAAAGTTGAAGAAGGTATTCCCATTTGAGACCTAATGGCAGTGTTGTTTGTTTGTGTGTTTGTGGGTGTGCAAAGAGAAGTATGAGTTTTCACTATATAGTATATATTCTTTGATGCAAATCACTTCCTTTTAAAATATGTAGTTTCCAACCTTACAAATTCCTTTTTTCCTTTATTTTGCCTCCTTTTTAATTCTTTTTGTTTATATTTTTCATACTGTGATCTTACAGTGTTTATATTTATATGACGACTCAAAACATGCATCTTTTATAGTTTTAGGATTAAATGAGCATATAATTAATAGACCAAGATTTAGTTTTTTTTCAAGAATGTTTTTTTATATTAATTCTTTAGTTTTCCCAATTGATGAGATGTGAAAAATGGATGTAGGACTTGCTGTGGTGTCATGTCCTGCTACTGTCTCATACACAAATTTCATTCAAAATCCACTGAAGATATAAATCGAATTTAGCTTTACATAAAGTGACATTTCTTTTAGGAGAAAACAGTGACGATTTTGAGAATACAATTGATACAAAATGTTTTCTCGTGAACTGATCGTGACATTATATTCAGATGTTGATAGTTTATATATATGTACTGTACTGTACTGGCTAAAGAAAATACTAGTATAATTAATTCTCACTTGCTAGTCGCATGTTTATGAATTCTTGGGTCCTAATTATAATTATGCATGTCACCATAAATGCGTACATTCTTTTATAAATAAATTACACAAGATTAATAACATGTATAAAATACAATTTTAATATAGAAGATCTTGCATGGCTTCATATATATGACATTTAATTTTCTCACATTATTTCTCTAATATAATTGATGAGTGTGTATGTATATATAGTAGATTTAATTGCAGATCTTTAAATAGATATATAATATCTGATTTAAAGTTTAAACAATAAGAAAAAAAAGAAGAAGGGAATTTAAGCAAGAAAAAACACCAATCCTCTAATTAATTGCTTCCGGCCTTGTCGAACAATACATGATATGAAATAATTTCACCCAATGAAAAGGTGGTGAATTCAATGGGGGAAATCTAAAGATAACTAGCAAGCAACATCAACCAAATAAAACTCAGAACTCGACATGCAATCCAATCGTGTCGACTCAAATCTTGACTACAAATCTGCACAATGGAAGAGTCACAAGATCAGAACCAAAAATCTAATCAATAATCAAGAATTATATTATACTATAGGTTATTGCAAATATATATATACCGACACACATGGTGTGAGCTTTAATTCATTTTTTATTGTTAATTATCACACTCCTAATCAAGAATATATGATCTTATGTATTGCAACTATATGAGTTTCCCACGTGCATAGAAAATGAAATAAATGAAGGCAGTGACTAAAAGTAGGAGATGGAGTAGATATATATGAACCTTAGATTAAGTAGTGAATAATGATGTGATTAGCTAGAGGGAGCAAGTGTAGCCGGGAGGTGGGGTCTTGCCGCAGGTGAGGAGGAGTTGGAGAGCCAAAGGCACATAAAGGTTCAGATTTAGAGCCTTAATCTTAAGAGTAGTGCACAAGCACACTGCAGCCTCGATCTCAACTAGCCCAGATATCAATGGGCAGCACTCGTTTGCAGCAGGGTCACCCAACCCTATGTGGATCAGCCCTCCAAGGAGATCCACGCATGCACCCAGCTTCAACGAGTCGATGGGGCACGTAGCTGGAGGCAAAGGCGGCGGAGGGCACCCCGTCACCGGTGGAACTGTCACCGGAGGGTTCACTATGGGGGGTAGGTTGATGGGAGGCCTCACAATGGGGGGGAGGTGGACTGGGGGCTTCACAATGGGGGGTTTGGGGCGGGGGTGAGGGTGAGGGTGGGGGCGGGGTTGGGAGCAGGAGCCGCACTCCGGCTCGACGATGGAGGCGGAGGAGATGGAGAAGGAGAGGAGGAGGAGAAGGGCAGAAATCTTCTTGGAAGAGTCCATGGTGATTGGTGGGAAGGAAATGCAGGGAAAGGGAGGAGTTAAATAGAGGGAGTTGGTGTAATTAGTGTTAGAGTTAGTAGTAAGTCTTATAGTGTTAGTGCATGTTAACTTAATGAGACAAAGTAAATAAAATAAGATATGTTATGAAGGAGAGATAATATTTGTGTTATATCATATAATTGTCGTTTGATAGATAAGATTAAAAAGAATTTAGATATGATAGAATTTGTGATTGGTAGTTATGTTTAAATACAATATATGTTGGTTGGTGCAAAAATCTATATATGTTATATTAACCTTTTGATGAGATATAATGATATATAATCTTAGGGGAATAGTTTATATATACCATTGTGTACTATATATATCTAGTAGTTGAATAGAGGTTTGTGTGATACCAGCTTGGTCTTATCATACAAACCAAATAAACAAGGTAAGTGGAGGAAGGAATAGTACAAAAAACCCTAGAAAAGCAAGCACGTGAAGGAAGGGGGAAATGACAAAAACTTGCTAGTTGTCAAAGCCACCATATGCATGCACAGATCGATCATTCATTTTCATTTACTTACCATCATTATATATATTACTTTTCATATATCATCCTAACCAGCTACATGTATGTATGTATATGTGTGTGTGCAAGATGAGACATGCATGCATTATTACACATAGAGCTAGCGTATATTTACGAGACTAAAATGGATATATACCAAAGACTATTGTGCTTTAGACAGAGTTTGGGTTGGCTTCTTCTTAGTGAAGCCCCAAATTTGAGTTATGTATATTATCAATACAAAAGAAATAAATACAAATGAATGAAAACAAAAAAGCGTGAAATGATTAGCAAAAGGCCAATAAATCAATAATAGTTAGTGGGAAGCTAAAAAATAGGGGGACCCTTTTCAACTTTGAAACCAAAATATATGCATTCAAAAGTGGAAGGACTAAATTGTTACTTTTTTGGATTAGTTACAAAAATTAATTTTGTAATAACGACATGCATAAACCGTTAATTAGCGCCCTAATCGGCTTTTTTAATTGTGTTCTTTCCCTTTTCATTTTAATTATTAATTTATACGATGAGGGTATGAAGGCCCAAACTAGATGCGACTGTGAAACGAAATAAAGCAATATATATAGTTGTTTTTTCACATGAAAACTTAATTATGCGTGTGCTATATATAGAACACGTGAAAAATGAATATTCTCGTGTCCTTTTTAAGGGTTTTTATATAACTACAAATTAATTAAATCACAATATTCCCCCCACATAAGGGATGTGTGTATGTGTAAAAACATTGTTAGGTCAATTCAATTGCAATATTTCTTGATCACGCTATATGCTTTCATATATGTATAGGTATACATATTTTTGGTGATAGCATTGCACAAATAGTTTTCTTGGTATGGGTAGAGAAATATATAGTCCTATCTAATCTATTTTTGTCCAACTTTATATCATTTCAACTAGTTGTATTTTATTTAAACTTCGACCCAATTTATATCATATATCCTAATTCCACTTAATTGTTACAGACGTGTGTTATTTGTACATATATTAAAATTAATATATTAAAATTGTTACAGACGTGTGTTACAAATATTTTAATGTTATTTGTACATATATTAAAATTAATTAATTTGTCATTTGTGGTATAAAAAATCGTTAAATATGATTCATAAGATAATAAAAATTATATCTAACTTGATAAATAGAAATATATAGTTTACGAAGGCCTATTGTTTTATAATCTTGTCGGAGTATTATTTTATTATCAATAGTGAGTACCGCTCATCCGTTCGCGACGGACACCGCTTGACAGTTGATGTTGCATTATCATATCATTTTACGATTTATTTTTTATTTTTTTATTTAATAATATTAAATTATACTCTAATAATTAAATTATAATTAAAAAATAAAAATTAATAATTTTTTATAAAAATTTTAATATTTATCGACGAATCATGTTATATTTGTCTAATCCAACTCTCTAAGACCCTCAATAAACTGAATCACTTTGTTCGCGGACATCGCTATAGGGGGATGAACGTTTTCGTATCAATAGTTTAACAGTGTAACAAATTATCTCATTTAGAAGATAATTTTTTTAAAAGTACACGTGTCGTTCACATGGAAGGATGGGAAGTGAACTTGAACATGCAATAAAATAGACAAGTGATATTTCAATTTTTGGGTACTGTACATCATGACACATGACCTCGTATATTTCGTCAATATATATACTTAAATAATTGAAAATGATATATATATATATATATATACGTGACATATATATATATATACATATAGATGCTATATATTACTCCTTCCATCTCAACTAGTTTGGATTGTATTTCTTTTTGGATCGTCCCAACTAATTTGAATCATTTTTTTAAAACATTTTTATTACAAACATAAATTTAAAATAATATATAGTCATATCATCACTTTATACTTTAAACATATATTGAACATACACTCTTTAATTTCTTAATTCTCGTGCCGAAAAGAAGTATCATAAGCTAGTTGGAACGAATGGAGTACTGTGTGTTCATATAATACTTGTTTTTGGATAGATCACATGCATTAGTGAGATTTGAAGTTAAGCTGAGGCCAATCAAGTTATTATAGTATAATACATGCATGTTAAATTAAGCATCAAGTAATATATGTATGGTTAAATAAAGTATATACAAACATATTAAAATACAGTATATGTATATGCTTTGTCAAGTTCCATTACCACAAGCATGCATGTACTTATGGAACCAAAAAATTTAACTGGATTAATTAATCCCTAATTAATTAAGATGATCATTTTTTATATATATTTCTCAATTCCAAATAATATTTAGTATGAATTAATCTCCTCTTATGCTCAATAATACTATATTTAATTTGGCGCATAACATGCAAGTGTAGAATGTGATTAATTTGGTTTTAGGTTAGGGACTTTATATATGTCCAAACAATTGTATTTTATTTTATTTATTTGATTAATTGGTAAGTAAATAAATTCCCAAACAACTTTTTCTAATATATATGTCCAAGCAACTTTAATAAGTTACTTGTTTCCATTATCCATTCTATGGCTAGTGTCATTATTGGGGCCCACTGACAATAAAATTAGAAAAAGGACATCTCAATCTACCACTTTCAGCATACATCTTTTAAAGCCTTCATTTACAGCACATAGTATTGCATTTTCTCAATCAATTATTGCAATCCCAAATAAAATTCCAAACCCCCAAAATTTCTAAAAAGCCAAAAGATTAGTACAAAGGGATGACTATTGAAAGGAACCTTTAATTAATCTTCTAGAATATAGTTAAGGAAATTAAAATTTAATTTAAGAATATTGATACAGTTGTTACGTTAATTCTGCTATATATAATAAAATATAGGTAGCAGCAGCAAACAAGAAAATCCCAATCTCCCATGTATGTTAAGAGCACGAGAAATTTTGTTCTATTCCCTTCATCACTCACAGTCACTCAAATTATGTTTAAGAATTTACGACAACTGTAATATTTAATTAAAAATGAATTTATATTTGGCAGAAAATATGCAAAGGACACAAGGTGACTGACAACAATATAGCAGAACATGCATTGTATAGTGAATATAATCTCTAACCCTACAAATTTCCTTTGGTGGAAAATAAATACAAACAAAAAGTGAAAAAAAATAAAACAACATGCGGTTCCCATTGGTTTAATAAAATGTGTGGTGTACGTGAGTGATGAATCGGAGTTTACAAGTTAAAATATATTTACTGTACTACAAAGTACAAATTATAAAATATAAATATACTATTTACTACTATTGCTATATTATAAAAGGTGTGAGATATTAAATGGAACGAAATAAATATTATATATATATAATATGAAGAATTTATGTGTTAATTTGATTATGTTTTATGATTACAAGATCCAAGTGAAAAATAAATCGGTATTTTGTTTTAATTATTTGATCATTTATTTTTTGGTAAAATTATATGTTCATGTTGACCAAATACACAAAATAAAACATGATAATAACACCAAAAGGGTATAATAATAATAATAATGTGTAAGAGAAAAACACATTATTGGGTCAATTGTTGTACGTATTGGTTCATTTAATGATGGGCTGAAGGTACGTTACTGGACTGGTCTTTATTGGGCCATATTTTGAATGAACATTACTGGGCTGGGCTTTATTGAGCCATATTTTGGAATTATGTGCTTTTATCCTAATCGATTTAATACATAATATTTATTCCGTCCCAATATCCATGACCTGTTTCAATATTGTTAGCCTCTTGTTTAAAATGATTAAGAGTTAGTAAGAGTTTTTGATCTAATATTTTCTTTATATGTATTTACTGGGGACCATGAATATTGGGATACTGGGGACCATGAATATTGGGAGAGAGAATAAGGTATTGATTTTATTTATTTATTTATTTTTGTTGAGGTTCTTAAATTTGTATGGTTAAAATTCAATTGAGTTTTTGGCATTTGATTAAATTACAGACATTAAATTATTTTGGTTGAATTGAATTTTAAACTGTGCTGTATTATTATATTATATTTTCTAATGAAAAGCGAATCAAATATATACTCTTAAAAGCAATATGTAACAGAGACAATATAAAACTTCAGATCCAATTCAACCAAATAAATAAATAAAGATTAGTACATAATCATGGTATATAATATATTTCTGAAACATTAAGAATGAAGAAACTAGAAGGCTTACGCTAATAGTAAAAATAAATAAATAAACAAACCTCGAAAAATGGGAAATTAATAGCATCTCTTTGAATTTGGTGTGGAAAGGAATTGAGTGCACTCAAATTGAAGAGACTTTATTTAGTGTGGAGTGGGGACTCTACAAACTTAGTGGGAGCAAATGGCATAAACTCCTTTCCGACAACCCATTAATCACTTGTCACAAACAAAAATAAATAATATAAGTAGGATATTTCAATCCTTTAATATGCCAAATATTAATATTTATTTATTATTATAAGAGCATCCTTAGTATTTAATCATATATATGCATATTAAAATTGATGCTAAAAGATCAAAAATAAAAATAATAAAGTTTAATGGTTTGGGAAATGACATCTCAACCCCCAACCCTACCCGAAAAAGGAATACTATTGTCATCATATAAGTATTCTCTTGACTATCTTTATATGGGTTTTGACCACACAATTATAGGGACTAGATTTTCGTACCAAATAGGGGTTTTATATAATATTTAAATAGTAAGGTTCTTGATACATAAAAAAGACATACTCAATGCACAATTTTTTTTATCAAGGCTCTCGGCTCTAGTGCCAAATATAAGTGAGTGTTAATGTGAGTTCTAAGTTGTTTGTAAGGCTATTTTTTAATTTAAATTTAATATAATCAATTTTTTATAAAAAATAAATAAATAAAAAGTTCCTGCTTTTATTATTGTAGACACTTGAGGTTGGTGTTTTTATCCATTTTAATTAATTAGTTCATAAATGATAAATTTACATAAGTGATAGGTCATATGAAGGAATTAAATTTTAAATGGAATAAAAGAATGTGTAAAATCTCAAATCAAAATGGTTTGAGGTTGATTTTATTGCCTTTTACTCCCTCCATCCCACTAAGCATGACATATTTTTTTCCGGCACGGTTATTAAGGAGAGTGTATAAAGTAGTGTGTAAGAGTGATAAAGATAGTAGGATCCACATCTTTTTGAAGAGATAACTTTTACTATTTATGAAATGTGTCAAGTTTAGTGGACGTCCTAATAAGGAAAGTGTGTCATGTTTAGTGGGACGGAGGGAATACATATTAGCAAATTTTAAATTTAGCATTACAAGAAAGGCATGTATTGAATTAATTACTACCCGTCCCGCTCGCTAAAAGTGATTGCGTTTTCTAATCGGATCTTCCTATTAAAAGTTAACTTTCTTAAAAAGAGAAAAATATTATCTTTAAAATATCTCACTTTTACTTTTTTTTAAAATATAATATTTTAATTGCTTAGTCTCTGTGTCCGACGTTTTCTACTTTTTTTTAAAATACAATATTTTAATTGCTTAGTCTCTGTGTCGGATGTTTTATAGTTTTTTTAACGGGAGGAGGAGAATAGTAACGATGGATAATGAGATGAATTCAAATGTTGAAGGAGGAGAGAATGATTAGTATATATGTTGGTGAGAGACATAAACCAATATATAACATCATAGTGGATCAATCAAAGTCACCACCCTTACTTTACCCCCTATTTTTCTTCATTCATCAATCAATCAACTTTTACAACATATTAATATTGTTTTTATTATTATAGTATAAAGCACAAATTTGAGTACGGAAACATATAAATCGACTTCTCATAATATAGTTTGAGTTGCAATTATTACTATAGTTTGAAATTCAAATTCTACGAGGACATCAAATTATGAAGAAAGTAGATTGAAGAGTTGTGCTCGAAGGGTCTTTAATTTGTCAGGAGTACTATTTAATCTAGATTATGTTTTTTTATACAATTTCTGCAAACATTGAAGAAAACAAGCATAAAGACATAAAAACACACCATCTTTTTTCTGGCTTATATCATGAATATTTAATTTGACATAATGACATAAACTCATTATATAAACAAAAATGATAAATTGTATATTTTGCAGTCATTAATATAGAAAAATAGATCGAAGAATTGTGACTGGAGTCTCACTTTGTTTTTAGATTCTCTCAAGTGTACTTGATTACTATACCTTTTCTAGATTTTAATCTAATAAATTTTATTCTCTTATTTATATTATATTTGTATAATTTATTTGAATTATTACCTTTTTTGTGGATGTATAATTATGTCAAATCCATTAATTTTCAAGAGTGTACTTACAATTTCAGATAAAGTGCACAGACTTTATCCCTCACATTCGTGAGTGTAGCATATGCAATGCAACTATTATCATTCTTCAAAAAAAAATTACATTTAACTAAAAATTCTAAAATGAAAATTTAATAACCATCAAATAATACTCTATTTCTTATCCCAGCAATTGGGAAGTGTACACTTTTAATTTCTACAGCTTATGCACATTTTCTATAGTTGAGAGATTACTATGTATTGACAAAAATAGAAGAACATAAAATATAATACAGTAAGATGATATGGAGAAGCAAGAGACCAAATATTAAGATACAATCAATCTAGTTGTGTTGTCTTTCATGTCTTTAAAAAATCATTCAATAACTGAGAGTGAAAGCCAAGAGGGTTGAGAGAGAGTGTTAATTCAATTCACACAAAAAAAGGTGGGATCTAAAAAAGTTCTTTTTGTACACAAATATGATGATGGTGATATATAGTGATGATGGTCATGTCTACAATTCCCTCTCTTTTTATTCTTTTTCCTCCCTATCCTTGAGCATGGTGAATAAGTGATTCCTTCTTCCCATGCGCTCTCTCATCACATGAAATGACCAAGATTTGATCTTTCCTTTCCCCTTTTCTTCTTTTTTCCTTGTTAGTGTAGAAACCATGGAGAAAAAGTGTGGGTGTTGGGGTATTCTGAGAAGCAGTGTGAGAGGCTGCAAAGCCTCTGATTCAAGACACTCAACCACCACCATCCCTAGAAGCAGCCTTGTTTATGATGCTGGTATGTATACCTTTTCACCTCTCTAACATTAGTCGGTTGATTCTGAATTTTGTTTTAGTGGGTGCAAGTAATTTTGACATATATGTTGTTTTCTTGCAATCTGTCATGGATCTTGTTTGCTTTAATGGCCAATTGTTATGTGGAGAAGTTCTTGCTTAGTTAGAAATTCTTGTGAAAATGGGCATTGAAGGATCAAGATTGATGAATCTTAAATGTGTTGATTGTGTTATGTGGAGAATTCTTATTCATCAATTCAAAGGAAGGGTTTTGTTATGTTACTTGATCAAGAAATGTGATGTTTTGTCAGTTTTTCAATCATGTACTTGTCTAAATTTCCATATCTTAATATGTTAGCAATTTCTTGTTGCATATTTGTGTGAGAGCTTCACAATCTTGATTCCAAAATCATATTAAAAGATCAAGTGATCCTGCATTTTGCTCTGTAAATGCAGCTACCGAGACTCGTTACTTGAATGCGAGCAACCGGGAAATGTGTGTGCCGGACGAGGCTAGAGACTCGTCCGATGATCCCAGCTCCGACCCAGTGGCTTCAGAAACGAAGCCACTGCGCCAGCTACTGGAATTCAGTTTTCACGAGCTAAAATCAGCCACCGGTAACTTTAGGCCGGATAGTATACTCGGGGAGGGTGGTTTCGGTTATGTGTTCAAAGGGTGGATAGAGGAGAACGGGACGGCCCCAGCAAAGCCCGGTTCTGGCGTCACCGTTGCTGTCAAGAGTTTGAAGCCTGATGGGCTTCAAGGCCATAGAGAATGGGTGGTGAGTTGATTCTTGCCTAATAAATACTAAATGAGGTTGAGTTTGGAAAGTGAGTAGGCATATGTAGATGGTGATGATTCTTCTTAGTGCAGGCTGAGGTTGATTTTCTTGGGCAGCTTCACCATCCTAACCTCGTTAAGCTCATCGGATACTGCATCGAGGATGATCAAAGGCTACTTGTCTACGAATTCATGACCCGTGGAAGCCTTGAAAATCATCTCTTCAGAAGTAAGTCATATGCATAGATTATGCAAATGTTTCTCAAGATTTGATGAAATGATACAAGCATGTTAGGTCTATTTTTTCTAAGACAATGTACACATTTAATAATACTATCATATGATTATATGTTACTCTTTTGAGAGGGATTTTTGTCCTAAGAGTGATGAGTTGTGGAAACCTTTTGAAGGGACCATACCTCTGCCATGGCCTAATAGGGTCAAAATTGCACTTGGAGCAGCAAAAGGCTTAGCCTTCCTGCACACCGGTCCCGAACCTGTTATCTACCGTGATTTCAAGACATCGAACATTTTGCTGGACTCGGTATACGACTCTTCATCACAACATAGTCAATGGCCTCCACACTACAAAGTACTCTTGATGAAATATTTCCCTTTGTTTAGGAATACAATGCTAAGCTTTCCGATTTCGGGTTGGCAAAAGCCGGCCCTCAAGGAGATAAAACGCACGTTTCTACTAGGGTGGTCGGGACCTACGGCTACGCTGCTCCAGAATACGTTATGACAGGTATGTTATATATTGTCACTGCATCCTATGATGAATTAATGATCCCTAGCTAGCTCAGTTGAGGTGATTCAAATATACTCCTTCCATCCCGTTATTTATATCCTGTTTTGACCAAAACTGTGAGAGCTTTTTGGTCAAACCATGATATAAATATTGTCCCAGAGGGAGTATATCTTTGTAAGAAATATGGCTCCTTAACACTACATTGTTATTGCATCCTATGATGATGATCTCTAGTTTTGTTGAGGTACTCAAGTATCATTGTATCAAATGTGGCTTCTATTAGGTCAATCTAATCATTTTTGGCTTTTCCTTTTATTTCATAGGACACCTGACCTCAAAGAGCGACGTCTACAGCTTCGGTGTGGTGCTTCTAGAGATCTTAACCGGTCGGAGATCCATGGACAAGAAACGGCCAAGTGGGGAGCAGAATCTCGCGACGTGGGCCCGGCCTTACTTATCGGACAAGAGGAAGGTGTACCAAGTAGTGGACCCTCGTCTCGAGCTCAGTTACTCGGTGAAAGGTGTGCAGAGAGTGGCTCAGTTGGCTCACAACTGCCTAAGCAAGGACACGAAGGCCCGGCCTTCGATGGAGGAAGTCGTGAAGGTCCTCGCCCCGTTGCAACAGCTCAATGATCTTGCGATACTCAACAACCACGCACGCTTCTCTCAGGGAGGGAGGCGCCGTTTCCCTCCTTCAGGGAAGCGTGAGAAAAGAACCGACGGAGCACATCAAGTACTTAACCTTAACCATACAAAGCTAACATCTACTCAGCATTGTAAATGAGTTAACTAATTTTGTTTGTTTGCTTGTGTTTTTTATGAGACTAGTGTTTGTGTTTATGCTATGTAAGTTTTTTGAATATTAGAAGCTTGAGAAGTTTCTTGTTTCTTGTTTCTTGAGGCCTCAAAGTCTCTGTATTGCTTGTTCATTTCTATTAGTCTCTTTTTTCGATTTATGTTGTATAGTTTGTTGGAGCGAGAGCGCCAATCAAAATTGATGTAGTGTCCTTATACGCCAACGCTTTCTTTCTAAACTTGTTTTGTCCTCACTGACAAGATAATCCAGGACATTTCCTAGTAAGTCACACATCGTAATATTATTTCAAGTCAAACACGCTTAACCTTGGAGTTTATGTGACTCATCATAACCCTTCGAGTTGTTGCGTCCAATAAGCCCTCCCTTAGACACTCTACCTAGAGATTGTACCGCCATATTCGATTTTTCTCATCTGAAGTCCCGACTCTGATACCAATTGTTATTTTTTAGGTTAAACAAATATTAAATTATATACTAACCATTAAACTATAATCAAAAAACAAGAATTAATAAAATTACAACAAACAATTATTATTTATCTATATGAAATATCACATAAATCTTTAATTTTTGTAATCAATATTGAAGTGGAATTCATCGAATTGAAATAATTTTTATTTCTATTATAATACGTACAATTAAAATAACAAATTTAATAGTCAAAATTGGAAAATATTGTGACACTGAATCTGAATAACATAAAAGCAGGCATTAGAAATATATTTGGCTTTTGGACAATGCATGCCCTAATTGAGAGCCACATTGAATTTAAAGTGGAGACATAAATCGAATACAATTGAAATAATTAGATATATATATATTCCTTGTGCTTAATATTCTTATCAGTGTTAAATTGAAGCTGGAATCTGAAATATTCTGATAAATTGTTTTTAAATATAAAAGTTATATGAGAATTTATGTGAGATCAAAAGTGAGGGAATCTCTATGATTTTCTTTTATTCCATTAATAATATGAAAATATGTATATATAAATTTCTCCCAAAATGTGTTAATCTTAAAGAAAACTTACTTCTTTTGTTGAAAATTGAAATCGCTTTGAACCGTACGATATTTAATTTATATTACTAATAAATGTTTTATTAAAGAAAATTACAATATAGTACTACTATTTAAATGGTTATAGTATTAGTATCTAAAGCATATACTGTAGCTAGGTACAATATAAAATAAGAGTGGTGTTGATTTTTGATTGGGTTGCTTTTCTATACAGTATGTATATTAATTACTATAAGTGCCAACTTTAATTTAGATCCAAGCCTCGTATATAAAATAATGATTGCTTCATTCTAAATATTAATGAGTGCGTATATATTGTTGGTATTTAACTACACTATTGAAGCATGATATTCTGAAAAGAATATATAATACAACCCTATAAAAAGTTTAATAAAAGCAAGCAGAATTCGTTAATTGATTTTTTCGTTTTTAAGTGAATTTATCTTATACTTATAATTCATTTACACATCAAATTAAATTATTTTCTTAAAATATTTATCGAGTCAAAGTGAGTGATATATTTATTGACGCAAAGAAGTATTTAGTTTTATTTTTTTTATTTGCGTGATTTATGCCATTTTTTTACTTTTTATTTTATAGAACTAATTTTATTTTATAGAACTAATTTTACTTTCATTGTTATTATTCATATTCAGGTTTTTATCTAATATTTTTTTCGTTCATTAATTATAATTTAGTACAGCTGAATTTTATAAATTGGATTTCATTATTCAATATTTATGACTGGATTTAATTGTAGCAATTATCGATGCTAGGGAAATAATGCTGCTACCAATAATACATTAATCCATTTTATTAACTTAAGGATGCTCCAACTTCCAGTTGGGTCTAACATCTCACTAATTTAATTTAAGTCCAACAAGAATTGGTGTTCAATACTTTTAAGCTTAGCTATAAAAATATATGAAAGCTTGAGTAAGCCCAATAGAGTTTTCATATATAATAATTAATTGTTAGTGGATTGATTGTTTGAGTTAGTGGCTAATTTATTGATATTTAAATTTTTTAATAGTATGTATATATAACCAAATCAAAATAACTGACTTTATGTTTTGTTTTAATATAAGACTAGATTAATGATTGTGATTAAATGAATGAGTATGAATTGTATTGATCGGTCACTTTCATGGCGTTGAGCTTGAGCCAAAGGGAGGAACTAATTAAAGAAATGGACTAGTAGTAATTATTAATTAATTAATAAAGGCATCCTGATTTATTGACCAAATCATAATTTCATTTCGCTTTTTATATTCGGTAAATCTATGCTAAAGGTTAGGCCGCAACAGGCTTTATGTGATGGACCCATTGGGCCTATAAATGGGCCCACACTAATGCGGTCCAACATTTTTAGGATCATTCATGCCACTTTGTTATACTTCGATCCGTCTCACTAAAAATGGTCTATTTTGACTAAATTTGTGAGAGTTATTTGGTCAAATTATATTACTTTTAGTGGGATAGAGGGAGTATGATTTTATGTTTTCTATGTTGTTTTGCCATTTTTCTTATTATTATATTACTAGTCCCGTTTTCGACTCACAACGGTCATAATTTAACGTATTTGCAGCTGATATAACAATCATACAATGTCGTATAAGTATATATATACTAATCATTTTAATTATTATTTTTTTGTATTTTTATTTTTATATAAATTAAATATCAAATTATACTTTTATCAATAAATTATAGTTGGAGTTAGAGTAATTATTAAAAATCTATTTTAATATATTAATAGATTTACTCATTTACTTTTTACACGACTATCAAGAAAAGTCTAATATTTGCCTATAACAAAAAAATTAATAAACATCCATGTGTAAATCTTTATCAAAAAAATAAAAAATGGGAGAGGGAGTACAATATATCATATAATTTCATCTTCCCCTTTACATTACCAAAATATTTCAAAGCATAAACAGTAAAAATTGTGCTCTCAATTGGTAAACATTACAAAACGACACATAACTCATAAATAAATCAACTGATGAATTTCAATACAAACTGACCGCTACTTAATATCTTAATTGTACCAAAACACACTTACTAATTAAGTAGATCAGTACAACATACATTTGAAAACTTTCCCCTAACCCTAATCAAGCAAGCTACAGAAATTAAAGATGGTTTCCTCTTGCATATGCATTTCACCCAAACTAGCATTAGTAGTAACACAATTAAAGGAACCAGAATAAACCAAATCATCCAAAATAGGCATATAGTTATAGGCCTCATAATCCGGAAGCATGTTCAACCCACCATTTTTCAAGTACTCTATCCAAGAATCTGTCGCACCACTATCCATATTTCCCCCCTCGATTCCCGCGGTGGGTGGCAACGCCGCGGTGGCGGAGGCACCAGAGTCGAGGTTGGGCGCTTGCAGCGGCGGTTCTTGCATTTGAGCCCTAGAGGGCCTCTTGTTCAAATGGGTATTCCAATAGTTCTTGACTTCGTTGTCGGTCCGACCCGGGAGCCGGCCGGCGATCAACGACCAACTGCAAGAAAATTGATGGATCATCATCGTACATTTGTACATCGTGTTACAATATCAATGCAAGAAAATTTTATTAATTCCACGTCATATATGGAGTGCCACGTGGATTTTCCATTCTATGTTATTTTGTGTGATTGATTGGATTAGTAAGTACGAATGATGCTCTCAAAACCATAAAGTGATGTACATTTCAATTCTTTTTGATCAAATTGAGATCTTGAAATGATAGGTTAGGATCGCCTTTTATTTTATTGGGGTTTACTTCCCTATAAAGGTCAAGATTCTAAGTTTTTTTTTAAATAGAGTTTTTTCTAAGTAAAAAACTATTCATCACATATATGTCCATAACTATATATTTGCTACATATATACGTATTCACCTATTTATAGTATAAGAATATAAGTAGTACTACACAAGAATTTTTAACCTATATCCTCACCAATCCCAACATGCATGTATAGTTCATTTAGCTTCAAATTGTGTTCATAAGTACAAAGAAAACCCATATTTTAAATTTGCAAAAATTCATAAGTAAATTCAAGAACAAGAGTAGGAGTAAATAATTAGGTACCGGTTGCCAAGAAGCTTATGCAGCCTAATGATAAGGTCCTTTTCATCTTCAGACATGACACCTCGTTTAATGTTAGGTCTTAGGTAGTTCTTCCATCTTAACCTACAGCTCTTTGCACCTCTCATCAAACCTGCATATGGACAGATTCAATTAATTATATATAATGAAGATAAATAGATAGAATTATATATATAGATTTTGCCTGATTTCTTGGAGACGACAGTCCAGTTGCCTTCTCCATGGCTTTCCACATATTTCTTGAGTATCAAATCCTCTTCTGGTTTCCAAAAACCCTTCTTCAAACTCAGCAGCTCCTTCTGAGCTCCTTCTTTTCCCTCCATCACTCCCTCTCTGTTGAGATTTTGCTAATGCTTGAAGCTTTGTGTAATGATGATATATATGTGAATAAGTAGCTTTAATATTTATACTAGGAAATGGGGTAGGGATATATATTGCTCTCTCTCAATTCCTGCATGGATTTGACATTTCTAAGGACGTAGGCCCCTCCCAACTCTCAACCACATACAAAAATAAAATAGTTAATCTTTGAACTCTCATCAATTGTTCTTGATACATTAATTAATATAGTAAATTAAATAGAAATTCAAAAGGATATATATATCACCCACAATTAAATTAAAGGCTGGAGAAACACATGCATGATGTGGCAATTATTGGAAGACAAGGAATGACGTGCATGCATGAATTTTAATATATTCCCTTCTTTTTTGGTGTTCATATATATCATTACAAACCCTTTTCTAATATTTTTTCAGATCATGTCCTATGCTTCTGGGATATATATATCTATTGGCTTGGCTTGATTGATTTGAAACCCAGTTAATACCCTTTTAAACTATCGAGGAAATCTTGTATTGGGATCATCGTGAGTCCAAGGAATTAATTGAAGGAGATATATATATATATATATATATATATATATATATATATATATGAAGTCGCATGGGTCAACATTTTCTGGTCCTTGTTAATATTACTAAAGCTAGCTCTCATTTTTACTATAACAATTCTTGAATTAGTTCTAGTACTGATTATTAATTGAAAGCGATACCAAAACAAATATTTTAATTATTAACAAAAATAGCTAGGTCATGTAGAAATTGATAGTTGTAAGCTAAGTGTATATATATGTGCAAGAAAATTATATATTCAACATTAGAAATACTAATAATATAGAATATAATATAATATAATTAATTAATTTGGTCATAATCTGAATAGTGTCACTGAGAAAGTTAGTTCCTTTTCAATTATGATGTTGATGAATATATAGCAGCATAACTACTGTTATTGCAGCTTTATTTTATTTTTCTTGTAAATAACCACTCACTCAGATCTGAAAAGGTAAAATTATAATTCACATCATCTGATTATTCGAATCTGGGAATAATAATAATGTGTTATAATATGAAAGTACCTAATGTACAAAGTGGCATGTTATGCTTGCAGTCTAAAATATTAGTACTATAACTTACACACAAATAAATGAGGGATAATAGCCTATAAATACATAAACTATCCACGAATTTTGATATTATACATGAACTAAAAATTATGTCACACAATACATAAATTACCTATTCTTAGCTTTTTTTTACATCGAGCTTATTTTAGTCAAAGTAGTGATGACATGGACCCGAATTAATAACATGGAAGTCCACCTAAGCCTGAACGTGGAAGCCTAAACGACGCCATGGACACGAATTAATGAAACATGCATGACGTCGTTTAGGCTTAGAGGCCACGTCATTAATTCAGGTCCATATCATCACTACTTTGACCAAAATAAGCTCGAGATACAAAAAAATGAAGAATTGATAATTTATGTATTGTATAGCAAACTTTTTAATTCGTATGCAATACCAAAATTCGTAGATAATATTTAGTGGCCATTATCCCAATAAATAAATACCACAACTTATTTTAATTTTTTGAATTTTTGCACCTTCCAATCTAGCAAACTGTGGGAGTTCACAATTGTACAATGGCAGTACATATGTAATAATTGTCTGTCTTCTCTCTCCCACACATACTACAAATAAATACATATGCAAATATGATCAATTGCTCAATGATATTTAAGAATCCACAAATAAAACAAAATGAATCATCATAAGATATCCTCATGCATGAGTGCATCTTTTGTTGCAGGCACATGTTTCTTACTTTAATTTGGACTGCCAATTAACGGTACTAGTTTCACTTCCCATCTCAAGTAAATTCAAAAATAGTACTCCCACTTCCGTTCGTCTAAATACGGCCACAAGAAATTCTGCACGGAATTTAAGAAAGTAAAATATTGTGCTTTACAAAAATAGAAATGAAGTATGGTAAAGGTAAAAAAAAATTCTTTTTAGAAAGTGACTAATTTTAATGGGACGTCCCAACAAGTAAAGTGTGTCAAAGTTAGTGGAAGGGAGGGAATACTATTTTTTAGTATAATTTTCTTTTCACTTGCCAACTCTCGAATAAATTAATTGATGATAAACATTATTTATTTAATTTTCACTTGTACATAAAATGATCAACACTTTTTCCTCTTCTTTTTCTGCTTTATGATCAGCCTATTAAATTTTATTCCAACTAGCTGCAACTTCACTCACTATTCATGCAGCAATATCATGACTAGGGTTGGCAATGGGTCGGGTTGAGTCGGATTTTCCTATATTCGGGTCCGGCCCAATAAATTTTGATCAGGCCCAAGCTTGGCCCAGGGCCCGAGCAGGCTTAAATATCATGTCCAATCTCAAGCCCGTCACGAGTCGGGTGGGCCTGGGTCGGCCCATCAATTTTTTTTATAATCGACAATACTTTTTATAATTATTCAATTAATGTCAACAATGTAAATCATAACTAAAATAAATTTGGTTACATATTTTAAATTTTTTTTCTAAATTAATTAGAAATATCTTCTCAATTTGACCAAAACATTGAAGCATCAAAGTCTTTATCTTAAAAATATTAAAAAAATATAGAAATATGTACAAATATAATAAAACATTCTTCATACTTCCACAAAAATAAAAACTAAATCAGTTCATGCATAACTAAATAAAACAATAAATATAAATATAAATTATTATATTATATATATATTATATAATGAATGTAAGTATTTATATACGGGCATGCTTGGGCCGGGTCAGTCAGGCTTGAAAATTGGCCCAAGCCCGCCCATACTATCACTGGGCCGGACTTGAGCCGATCCATTTTCGCCGGGTTTCGATCGGATCGGATAAAATTGTCATCCCTAATTATGACCAATTTTGAATTTTCAAGATATGCGATTCAAAAGCTACGTAGAAGGAGCATTCCATCATTCAACTCATATTTATAAAACACTTTAAATCCATTTTTCTTTCCAAAAATATAAACAAACAAAATTATGATTTTGCTGTTTTGTAAAATTGGTGCTTCTGTTTCTATTTTAATTTCCAAACATTTATATAAAAAATTCTCAAGAAGGTCAGTAGGTCACTAATTATACTAGTACCTCCTTTTATATGGGCTTTGTTTTGGGCCAAGCCCAAGAACATTTAACGCATATCAATCACACAATGTTGGCCCAATAAAATTAGCTTGAATCATGAAATTTCTTATTAAATACCTTTGATATTACACACATTTAATATAAAAATTAAAATTACTTCCCTTTCAGTTAAATACATTCCACAATCACCCACCACAAATAGAAAAAATGGGGACCTCTTTGAGTTAAATGATTTTCTAAATGGGACCAAATCGAAAGTAATTACCATTGACAATTGAGGTCGGATTTGATTTTTTTCGTTTTTTTCTCAAATAAAAGAATCTCATGATCACAATTGATTGTTGGAAAGTTTTAGCCACTCAATCTTGTGGTTTATTGTTCTCAATTAGCAAGACTTTAAGTAGCCATCAAATTCAAACTATAATTTTGTGGTCCTCTATATATGTATGGGCAAATTTTGAATGAATGTATCATATTTCTTGATAAGTTTTTGTTGGTCATGAAAAATTCCTACCATTTACTGCATTTAATTAAAATATTCGATATTTGTTTGTTTACACGAATCAAACTCCAGCTTCAAATCGAGTTCAAGTTTTTTTTTCGAATTGAACTCGGGACTAATGATATTCAATTCGAAACATATTCAAATATAATCTTAACGAGCCAAATTTTGAATATTTTGCAAACATTATAACGAATTTGGTTACGAATTTAAAAAACAAATGAGCTTTTCGCGAATTTTATATACAATTGAGTTCACAAGCTTATTCAGCTAATATAAAAATATATATCATATAGGTATATTAACTCAAAAAAATTAATAAATGAGTTTTTAACGAATTCAAATTCGAATATTTTACAAAATCGAGCCACAAGTTTGAGCACGGATACAAATATATTATTAAATCAAAATAAACTAACAAAACTCGAATCTGATTTACGAAGCTCCAATCGAAATATGACATTATTCATTAATTTTAGTTGGACTGTTAGTCAATTCTATTACATCCATGTTATTTCCACACTAATTTTTATAAATAATATTATTTCAAGGAAGGCCATATGGTGAAGTAGTCTAATTAAGTTTTATTAACAATCAGGAACATTTAAATATCCTAAAGCGCTTTAAATCTTAGAGGCATTTGATTAAAATACTACACGCATTTGAATATAAAATGCCTCTAATTTGATAGGAGATAGAGAGTAGAAAGAATTAAAGAAATAAAATGAAAAAGGAACTAATATAGTGAGTGTACACGTGGGGCTTAACAGCACATGCAGAAAATGACTAATCGTAGGGACAAAGAATGAAGTGTTCCCTAACTTGTGCTCATCGCACCAAACGCACGTGCCTTTTGTTCCCTCCAAATCTAATTTTGCTATAAAGTTTTGGGATTTCATTTGGTTTGAATCAGACATATATGTCAAGTGCAAAGGTACATATACCTTGTGCATCCAAGGATGTACATCTATGCATGTACACATGTGTGTGCGTGCAGTCCCTATAGACATAATTGTCTTATTTATGCTCAAACATAAACAGAACATAACAACACTAGGAGCATATGTTTCTTCACTTGTTCTTTTCTTATTCCCATTTAACTTCTCCTTCAAATGCTATAAAATAAAAAATTAGTTTACTACATCTCTCATTTATTCATAGCTAATCACATATATGTGTGTGTGCACACACTTGTATATAGGGTTAATGTTCGAGATCAAATGTTTCATATTTGAGTCCACCGTGAACCGATCTTAATTTTAATGTATCAACTAATTCAAAAAAATCTTAATTATCGTTTGTGTGTGTTGGCCGAAGGAAACAATTTTAATGCAGAGACTAAAAGTCCTGAGCTTGAGTCAAATGAAGTATATATTATCTAATCTTTAAAATTTATTGTATTTACTAATACAAAAGTTCTTCATCACATATTTGGAGAAAGTGAATCTAAAATCCAAATAATTGAATAATTTGATAAACATCTATATGATTATTGTTTTTAATGAAAACAATTGGATTAGTATTGTTTAATTGGCAAAATTGGAAAGAGAAAAGGTAAAGTGAGGAGAGAAAGCAAAATTGGCATTGGATAGTGTGGTATTTGAAGGCTCGGCGACAAACACAAAAGAGGTTTTCTCATGCATATTATATGGCTTTAAACATGCAACCGTTCCCATAAATCATGTTCCACCATATTCACAGAATGCCATCATATCTCTATATCTATATCATATTCATCTAACTAGCCTCACGTCAAAATATATTAGTGTATTAAAAATTCATTATGGGATTATTTACTTTTAAATTTAAAACTTAAATACTATAAATTAAAAATGTGAATTTTATGTTTTAGAATAGGTCATTTAATTATCAACAAAAGGGCCTTTAACAGTAACAAAACGTTGTCGTTGTTGGGAGAAATTGACAAGTGCGTGAGGGACACGCATTTAATGTGTGCTGCTGCTTCACCACACAACACAACAAAACCAAATCAGATGTCCCAAAATAATAATAAAAAATTAAAATTAAAATATACTCCAAAGAAAGAGAGGGCAAATTGGGCATTTCAGTTGGTCTAAAGTCTCTCTCTTTCTCTCTTTGTATGTATATATACACACGCACAACATGCACAAAACGGGACTGAGCTTTTCTTATTTCTCTATTGAATTGAAATGGACCTCGCACTTTCAACCGGATCCGACCCGGTTCCACATCGCACCGAAAACCCCCCTTTTGCTGGCGACGAAACAAAGCTGCGAAAATCGCCCTTCTCCAACAGGTATTTCATTTCTGCAATTTCATTTCTTTTTAAATTATTTTAATTAAATTTATTTATGGGTTGATTAGAAATGGTAAAGCGAAGGAGGGATTCGCGGTGGGTTGGCCGCCGGTGAAGTCGTGGAGGAAGCAGCTTCGCCAACACAACCGCCGCCTTGTCGAGAACGGCAACGGCGGCGGCGGGAGGTGGCGCAGATCGATGTACGTCAAAGTGAAAATGGAAGGAGTTGGGATTACGAGGAAGATTGATTTGAGCAGCCATCTTTCCCATCGCACGCTTTCTCCCAAACTCATTTCCTTGTTCGGAAAATGTAACCTAACCGGCCATTTCTCTTTATTATCTGGAGTATTATTATTTGGGTTAAATAAAAAACAATATTAATTATTTTTAGGACGTAGTTTCACATTGTTTTATATATATATATACTGCAGGTGAAGAAAGTGGCAAGTACACACTCATGTATCAAAATAAAGAAGGTGAATGGCTGCAAGCAGAAGACGTAACGTGGGAGTAAGTCAAAAATATGTATATGAATTTAATGAAATGGGATTTATTTATATATTTAAAATGATTAACTTAATTGTTTTGTTTGCAGCTGCTTCAGGAAATCAGTTCATCGTTTGAAGTTAGAGAAGCTTAATGGCTGTTGATTATATATAGTTTTGATCATCATCGTTCTATTTTACGTACTAATCAGCAACGGTGTTAATAGAGGATTAGTACAAATGCATATAAATTTTCTATTTTGTTACTTTAAATTTTCCTCTATAATGAAACTATCTTCATAATTTAATGCTAGTTTTTATATACTTCATCAACTCTCTACCAAAAGCAGGCCATAAATGTGGCCACTTTTACTAGAAGAGAGAATAATATGTCAAAATAAATTTTGGTAAATTAACGCATTTCACAGTTGTACAATAAAAGCGTCACTAAATTATTCACCGACAAATATGTAACGGAATTAATAATAAAAAATTAACGCATTTCACAGTTGTCACGCAATAAAATTATATTTGTTCTCTCTAAAAAATTAATAAATTTTGAATTGTTTAAAATTGAAAGTTGGTTATTTAATTCATAAATAATAAAAGTATACAAATCAAATCAGCTTAAAAATCTGCAAAAATAACTTTTGGAATTTGGGCCTTCAAATGGGCCAGTTTTGTGGGCCTTTCAGAATGCGTGTGTTGATTAAATGAATCCTAACACTTGTGTCCTAATGACCTTAGCCTCTCTTTTGGAGTATATTGATTATGCTTGCTGCTGCTTAGCTTCTTCACGTTTTTACTTGAGCAGTACACATTTGTTTTGTTTATGTCGTAAAGTATCCTTATACTTTATTGTATGAGTAAACGAAAGGGGTCTAAATATGCTGAGCCCTTGTCTACAAACTGAGTGATTTTAAAAGGGACAATAATATATCTGCAGTTCATCGATCTTACCCCTTTAGGCTTTGGTTATTTTTTTCTCCTTTTCCTTTTAGATTATATATTTGTGATCATTCATTAACATGTAGTAGTAGTTTCTTTTAGATGTTTTGGTTGGTTTTGCTTTATTTATAGAGATCTGGTAAAATCGCTTTTTGTTGAATTTGTGGTATGTATAATGAGTGAAAATTTTAGTGCAATTTACTACTCGATAAAGTAAATGGTAGTTGTGGCCTAATTCAATTCCATCCAAAACGATGTCGTTTACTTGGGTTAGTCTTTCTATTTATTGATTTATTTATTTATTTGGGTTTTAGTTTAATCTTGCATGGATATTCTCATGTTGAATGCAGATGGTTCTTGAGTACGTACATATGTCAACATGCACTAAAATACTCTTAATTTCTATAAGTTCGAGCAAATATTTATACATGCATGGTTCGAATATATTTTAATCTATATATATCAAATCATACATTTCTTTAAATTACTACCGAACAAGATTCAGATATTCAGAACCTAAAAATAATAATATTTTAGTAGAATTAAACAAGTTTTTGAATTCAAATATGTATGGGTAAGTAAGTTCATAGATGCAAAACCATGCAACCCTAAAAAAACAAACTTTGTTAGAATCAATCGGTTCTTGAGTTCTTCACACAACCTAATATTTTTCTATTTATGAAGCACCGATTTAGTATATAGTGTCTATATTATGAAAAAAAATAATATATAAATTGTGAATACTGTTAGCACCAATTTTTTTTTATCTAGTTTAATTTTACACTTAATTCTAAGGATTTCTTCCACAAATATATAATTATTTCAAAAAATAGGATATAATAATTTTTTTATTTATGATAAATGCTAACTAATGATAAATTGAATTGTGACATACCAAAAAAAAGGTAAAATATTGAATTATATCCGCATGCAGTTATGTACTCATATAAATTGGGTCATAATAATTTAAAAGCATATAATTAATTAATTAATTACATAATATTGCGTAAGAAAAAGGAAGACTAAAGAAATCGATCGCCATCTCCCACCTTTTTCTCCACGAATTGACGCATGTAGAAGTATATATAGTTATAGTACATATTACATAATACGTACTCGCAAACACAGCTATTCTTCCCTTTTATATATACCCTTTAACGGTTTATAATTCCCTTCCCGTAGCTTCTTCTTCTTCATTAATCTTTATATGCAGTGGTTGGTTTCATCTTTTTATTTTTACTTTTGGGCCGGAGAGGGAAATTTTATTCCCACAAATTAAAAAAGAATTTTGGTAAACTTTTTAGGAAATCAGCATTGCCATTTTTCTCCAGGTTGGTTCTTCACATAGCCCACTTAGAGATTCTGGATTCATGCATTAGTACCTGATTATGGGACCAGCTGCGTTGTAATGATTCATTATTTCTTAGGGTTTCCTTTGTAAAACATTGGTAAAGATCCTATTTTTATCTTGATTCTGGCTTTGTGTTGTGGGACTATCTCTGCTATTTTTTAGAAAAAAAGATGGGAAATGTTGATTTTGTATGACATTAGTTGTTGTCAATTCGGTGAACTATATAAGGTGCATGTAAATGTTGTGGAATTAAGGAAGGTCTAGAATGTTCAGCTTGCTACTAGTGTTGTTGTTAGAGAAGAAGCTTTAAATAAGTTGTTGAGGGCACAAAGAAAAGGAAAAAAGATGGTTTGGTAAAGTAAAGAGAGATTAGAAGGGGATTTCTGTAGATGATGATCCTTAATAATGCATTGCAGAGTTGTGCAACTAAACCTTTAGCTTATAATCCCAGTTCCTTTTGGACTATTGAATGATTCAAGTCCTTCAAATTTGTGATATCTCTTTTATGCTCTGATCTCATTTGAAGTACAGAAGCTAGCTGCTTATATTTTTTGATTGTTTCATCTAACTATGCAGATCATAGGATGGCAAGGAGTTCACGATCTACGGCTAGGCGGGCTTCTCGGAACTTCCGACGCATGTTAGTGTTGATGCTCGGTTCCGTTTCTGTCGTTGCAATCATTGTACATGTTGAGAAGATAACCTACTTCTTCCGGCCACTTTGGGACACCCCTCCACCATCATTTGAGCATTACCTACCTCATTACTATGCAGAAAATGTGTCCATGAACTATCTATGCCGTCTCCACGGCTGGTCTTTACGATCCGAGCCCCGTCGTGTTTTTGATGCAATCATTTTCAGCAATGAACTGGACCTGCTAGAATTAAGGTGGAAAGAACTCTACCCTTATGTGACTAAATTTGTTATCTTGGAAGCCAACACTACCTTCACAGGCATCCCAAAGCCTCTCTTCTTTGCTGAAAATCGCAAAAGATTCGCCTTTGCTGAGAGCAAGATTGCTCACGGTGTATTCCCTGGCCGTGTTGCAACGTCCGGGGGGTCCTACGAGCCATTCAAGCTCGAAGCAGAGCAACGTATAGCTATGAACCATCTACTCCGCCTTGCTGGTATATCCGTGGGCGACCTCCTAATCGTGTCGGATACGGACGAAATGCCAAGTGCTCACACTATCAAAGTGTTGCAATGGTGTGATGGGATTCCTCCTGTTCTCCACCTGGAACTGAAGAACGACCTATACTCGTTCGAGTTCCCGGTAGATTACACCAACTGGAAACCAAGTGCTCATGTCTTCAGCCAGTGGACTCAGTACAGACACTCGCGCCTGTCCGACACCCTCCTCTCCGATGCAGGCTGGCACTGCAGCTTCTGCTTCAGATATGTGAGCGAATTCGTGTTCAAGATGACTGCGTACAGCCACGCAGAGCGCGTGAGGCGAAAAGACTTCTTGGAGCCTTGGAGGATTCAGAAGATCATCTGCAATGGTGATGATCTATTTGATATGTTGCCGGAGGAGTATACATTCAAGAACTTGATCAAAAGGTTGGGGTCAATACCTCGATCAGCCTCCGCTGTTCATCTCCCCGCGTACTTGATTGAGAACGCAGAGAAGTTTAGGTTTCTTCTACCCGGAGGCTGTTCTCGATCGCTGGAAACAGAAGTAATCTAGGACAACCAGTTTGTGATGAAGTAGTTAAGGTGCAGCAGATGCAAGCAAGGACTCAAAGACTTAAGAAGGTTGACATTTTAATTGTTTTCTTATCATCATGCAATGCTAGTGTATTTAATGATTTCCTAGACCTTTTCATTCTTTATCAGCAAAATAAACGCACACACACACATTAGGAAATATTAACTGCACTAAATATCAGAAAATAAACGAGCAAATCAAAGAATGATTTATGATATAAATTAATTTAATGTAATTGCTCTTACAAGACTTGATTCCCAACCTCATGCATATACATTCTGTATGCAACACACAACAATGAGTACTATTCCCATTCATATTGGGAGATAGTAAAATATATTACAACTGCTAAAACTAAAACACTTGCCATGTTGAATGTTTGGGCTGATTACAAAAACAGTGTTGATAGAAACCTCTGTTTCGAAACCTTATTCAGTTGTATGAAACCCACAAAGAAACCAGGAATATACCTAGTCGGTGTAGGGCTGAGAATCCATGCATAGGTGCACTAATTTCCGTTGGTACTGTCCGAAGAATTCACCGACTGCAACGACGTCGTCGCTTGAGGGGTTCAGCCCGGGCAAATTCTGCACCTTCTCCTTCATAGCTTCCGCATCTTCTTCAGAATCCAACTGGTCGAGGAACTCAACATGGATTTCTTGGCAAACAAGTACGAACATGGCTGCAGTGTCCGGAAGCTGTGCCTGGCGTAGCGCTGCCAGTGCCTCTTGCAGTGCACCCGCTGCTACGTACAGGATCAGTGCTCTGCACCAACACTCGGTTAAGATTGAATGAAAGAACACTGTTACAAGAAACATTTGAAAGAGACTTGTACCTCCAGATATTATATTCGACATGAAGAACGTGGTCAGCCCATCGTTGCAACACCCTGCGGGTCATTCAAGAAATAAGTTTTTAGGGTCACAGAATTTGAATAAATATGGGAAAGGATCTGGATGAACATTACTTAATATCGAGGAGATAAGCCTTTCTTTTGTTATAGTAGTATAGATACAAGTTTAGGAAAGAACAAAACCTTGCATAATCAGATCCTTTTAAATGAGTTGCAGCTAGTGTTGCTGCATCAGTCCAGTATCCAGCATCCTGCAACTGCAAAAGAGTTGAAGCTATATGTAAGCAATCAACTTTTCACATCATATTTAAAACAAACATAATCAGATATATAGCTTTTGCAGCATAGACTTCAGCCTATAACTACACTGTGAATTAAGATTTGTATGATAAATGAAGTGTACCTGTGAGCAAGCTTCCTGATACCTTCCAACTGCACAAAGCAAATGCGTTCCAGACATTGACCTATCATTTCTGACCATGTTGGCTGCAACTACCTACAGGCAACTAGTTGCTTAAATAACATCATGCTAGGTTTAGAAAATATTGGTTCAGGAGAAACAAGTACCTTAACAGCCAGCTCGAGTAAAGATGTGGATACAGCAGAGGAAAGAGCAACAGCTCGCAGAGCATTCACGTAGAAGTATGAGCTCTCTGGATTAGTTGAGAGCAGCAAATTAACAGCAGCTTCCAAGTTTCCAACTGACACGAGTCTGACCACGGACATGGAGATTCAGCATAGTAAGGCATTAAGTGTTATTTTGTTTATGTCAAAATTTAATGAAGTTTTAGCTAGTGATATCCATTAATTAGGTAGAAAGATATATATAGCCTGTAACGACTGACACATAAGTTTTTGACTGCTGAGCAAAAGTTTCAACATGAAGCTTTCCAAATTTAGAAAAAACTCCATTCAGTTAATATCTCAAATTAGGCCGCATATATTTTCATATGTTCACATCCATCCTCCCAGAATGTCATATTCCAAAGGACATCTTGTTCATTTTGCACATTTAATGCATCAACTGTTCCAGAGGAAAGACTTACTCATGAACACGGTTCTGAACTGCCTCTTCTCCCTCCAGTCCTTCATGCCAAGTAAGACGTTCATTAGCATGTTCCCACAATTCTTGTTGGTCGAAAGCCATTAGTTTGAGCTGACCATTGAACTGCACGAAATCATTCACTCACCATCCATAGATTGGGAAGAGCATTCCCACCTTACGAATACTTCTTACCCAATTTCAATAAAATATAGCCAACAAAACTGAAATCATCTATCATCTAATTTTACTAACCAAAATATTCTTAGACTCGGGCACCGATTTTATTTTTGAAGATATCCTGCTCAACATAGACGTGTCGTTATCACGAGTTTGAGCTGTGTGTAGGACTCTTTCAGGTGATTTGTTAACCAATCTATTCATGAGGTGGTTGAGAGCACGTGGTAATTGTAGCCAGAAAAGTGCTTCCATGGACTCGCCAAAGACAGCTGCTGCAAATGCCAACTTAAGCGTGGGCCCTTTTCTAACAATTCTGGCATATAGTCTCGCTCTCTCGTCATCAAGGAAGCAGGCTTAAGGATGAGTGAAAGGAAGAAAAGGTCATTAAATTTTAGGATAATCTTATAATTGTTGTAAACAGGATAAAAGTAAACCTTCTCTACGGTAAGGCTCTAATACTTTAAGTAGCATCTCAGGAACAGCAGAGTCTCCGATACATGGTGAATTGATCATATAACCACGAAGATCTCCAGCCGAAGGAGTCCGTGGAATATGTTCCTCACTCATGGCTGAGCTGAATGCATTAAACCATGAAGGTTTCACACCCAACTGTAAGATCATCCGTAATGCCTATGGAGAATAAACTTCTAAAGTAAGCTCATTTTTTTTAAAAATAAATAAATTAAGGGATAGTGCGAAATACTTTTCGTTAGTTTTGACTTGCAAAGAGCAGACACTCTAGAAATATTGTTGTTATATAAAGATTGATGTTCTTTTTTTAATGTACTTCATAGGACACAAAATACACCGTCCTACATCCATCAATTTGTATCTTCTGTAGTTTTCAGAAAATCAAGTTTCAGAATATACCAGGGCATGTGGTGTGGGGAGCAATACTGGAGAGGGCAAAGGTACTGGCCGGAATCTCTCTTTGATTGATTGAGCTCTGGGACTCATCACCCCAATTTTCTGGTCGCTTCTGCTTGCACAAGAATCAAACATCATCATACCAGGCTGTATCTAAGTTGTGTTATTAAACATATACACCATATATATTTAATTTCTAGCAACTAAATAAAACAAGAAATTTCTGTAAAGATAAGTCAAATTATGTTTCCAATTGCAGAAAAGATATGGCATGCAAAGAAAATTCACTTTATGCAAAGAATAGACTCGATCACGTGCAGGATAAGACAAATTACTGTTCTCTCCTTCCCAGCAGAAAGACTTCAATAGGTTGGAATGAGCATATAAATGGAGGCTTTTTATATCCCTAAGAGTAGCATAAAGACATGCATGTAGTTGTGGATTACAGGAAGATTCAAAGAGCCAGAGGAATTAATAGACATACACATTAAGTTCGACAAGGCGGAAACTACTATCAGCACCAGCAATGCAGAGTACCAATGGATCATCCTTATCTGTCCGCAGAGGCAGCCAGTCAAGTTCAAGTATTAAAGTTCCAGAAAATTGTGGTTGTAAAAGGGAATTAGCCAACGGATCAGGACAGTCCTGCAAAAAAAAGATGGAGAATCAATCGCTCAGAGACTTTCTTGTAGATTAGTCCAAATATATTATAAATGGGGAGACTACTCCAGATGCTAAGCAAAATCTCCTCAGACTAAATGGGACGTGGGGTTACTCAGAAGGGTATTTCTAAGAAATTATAAACCTTAAGGAGATGTTCATAGTGCTTCAAGATGGTATTTCATGAGATGATCAGAATAGTTTCTGCAAGTAATCCTTCACTAGAACATAGGAGATAATATTTACTACTGCAGCTTTTCTAAAGGTTGATTGAGGAGCATATACAACAGATTGTTAAAGTGTGCCCACATCTCTATTAAACCTGATGGAGCTGTAAATCAATTTATGTTGTTCTGCTCTGCATATTGTATGATTTGTATCTGTGGTATCTTAAGATGTGTGAGGGCATTATCGACAAACAGACAAAGACTGACGAGATCTTACAAGATCAAAAACGGAAAATGTGTTGTCATAAAATAGAACAGCAATGCGCCCACGGCTACGGTCTCCAGGAACAACTGGTGAGAACTTAATTCTTCTGATACCATCCCTGTGAGTATTGAAGTAGGATGATTGCCCAGTAGTGACATCCCACCAACGTATGTTGCCTGATCTGTCCCCCGTGACCTGAAATGTTAATACACAGCTTTCTATGAATCTTTCCATGCAGATCAACAAGGAAACTTAGTCACGCAAAAATGTTAGTTCACCAACTGTAGTACTTACTACATGAGGCAAGCGATAAGCCATGGATGTTATCAATCCATCGGAGGTAACAAATGAAGATGTAGGCCACTTTGGTCTGATATAAGCACAAATAAATATTAGAAAATAAGTCACGGCAATATCATGAAGTTAATAGATACAAAAAGTCGTTCTGATTGATGCATGACAAATTTTTCAACAATGTATAATAAAACGGTTAACTTGCTAAATAATATTTGAGGTACAAAAATAATAATCGAGGTACAATGAGAAATAAAATACTAGAACACTGGAATAAGACCCTGAGTGATTGATGATAAAAGGCTGTGAATATTCAAAGAAAATAAATAAATGACTCAAGTCAAAGAACACAAGGCGGAAAAAATGTGACAACAAAAGGAGATGCATATTAATGTTCATCCTAGGACCTAAACAGTAACAAACATTCATCAATAGAATTTACACCATTAACTATTTCTTTTTCTGATATTGTCATTAAAAATCCAGATGAAGGGATGTGAATGCAGTTCGATAAATATCATAATGCCTATATTGCATATACATTGTACACTTGGAGCATTAGAAGTTTCTTCTTATCCTTTCTGCAGAATAAAATGACGCATATATAGCCAACTTTTCTTTTCAATATTACTGATCTATCCATACTAAATTTCACTGCATGCCAACAAAAATCTACGAACAAAAACCCACATACTACTTCCAAAAGATCTCAAAATGAGAGACCACATATTCAACCTAAAACTGATGGATTTAAGAGTATCCATGCAAAGTTGGGGACATAACAACAAATTATATCAAAAGCCACACCTAAAGTCTCGGATTCTTCGTCCCTGGACTTCAAATACTCCAAGTGCGCCATTAACCAAAGCAAAAGCAAAGCTCTCCGAAAATTCATCTTGTGCTCCATCAGCTCCTTCTTCAAAAATTGAAGAACTATTGCGGATAAATAATATGGAATATAAAAAACTTAAGAGAGTCAAATCAGAAGCAAAATTCAGCTTTAAATCAATAAACAGATCAAGCAAAAAAGTGTGTACTGGTATCAGTTGATGATGCTTTATTAGGAGCTGAGGTATCTGCTGGGGGGTTGCCACCACGAGATAAAAATGAAGAGGTCCCTGAAGGTTTCTTTTGGGTTGGCTTTGGAACTGTTGGAAGAGTCCATTCAAGAACAGTAAATGGAAGAGCTAATGACCTCAACTGCATGATTAAGTTAGATAGCTTAATTTAATTCGAAAAAATGCTGAAAGAATTAACATCCTATAGTACAGAGTAATCTTTCAAAATTTTAATAATTAATTAAAAGAATTATCAGGAATGGGGGATATAGTAGACGAGGTCAATATAAAGAATCTCAAATTGATCTCCACCATGAACAAGGGAAAATATCAAACTATGATCCTAAATTCCAAATGACAAACAAGATTTAAGAGATTAACCATTATTGGAGTCTTCGTCATTGCCCAAACCTCCACAGGTGCATCCCGAAACAAGATCAAAAGATATCTGAAAGAAATTGAAGCTACACTGAGGATCATCGGTCTCGTGATAAATTGTCAACTGGTGAGTACAAAGAATATCAATTCTTAGCACGTATGTAAGAGAATTCCTAGCGCCAACTATCCAAAGAAAATAAGATAACTATATATGACACTCAAGCCACAGGCTTCACCAACTATAACTCACAGCATAAAAATAAGCCCTATATAAACAACCTAGCTGATTGATTTCTTTGTTTATTCCAATGACAAGAGATAATTTCTTTCTAGGGAATTAGTAGTAGTAGTCAAAATTATGAATCAAAACAATGACCATCATTAATTACCCAAGTTCAGTGGTTGCGGGCATCTAATGGAAATCTTTGGAGCATTACTGTTTTTCATTGCAGAGACAAACATTGCTTCAAGGTTTTCAGCAGCTTAAGTTCACATATGTGCAACCAAACCATTAAGTCCAATTTAAGATCTAATTTTTCCTTTCACTTACATGTTCAGCTAAAACTCAGCTAGGTCGAACCCGATGTAAAGAGTGAGATGCTTGATGTCAGTCCCTGTAGCCTATGTACTACTAATATGTGGTAAATGTCGATAAAAGCAAAACATTATTAACTAAATGTTAAATTTATTGCTCTCTTTCCTTTTTCTCTTTATCAAGGGGTAGATAAAAATAGATATGTGAAGGTATATGCAGTATATATTCATTCACATGGTCTGTACTTATATGAAACTGAGCAACTAAATTCAAAATTAGCAACCAGCAAAAAAAAAAAAACAGTAAACCTTCCAGAAGATGAAGATCGTATTGCTCTTATCGGTGCACGCTCTGGCTTTTGCATGACTCGAAATGTTCGGTTAAGGCCACTTCTTAGGCAAGTTACAACTAGCCTATTGACATATCCTCCTGTTTTCTCACTTCCCTGAACATACACAAGTATAAGGATCCGAAATTCACAGATGTAAGAGCAAGATAGATCTTTGAAGAAGTCACTAAATAAACAAAAGAAAGTGAAGAACAGCCTAAATGATATGCATAAAGGAGTTGTAATTTGTAAATTATTTCTACAGAAAAATTATGCTGCTTCAAAGTAGATAACTGCAACCTGTGTGTAAGAAAAGGACACCAGTCTTGAATTTCCTAACCAACGTAAACCCCTGACCACACTGCTATGAACAGAAAAACTTGCAGTAACAGCATTGGCCGAAATGTCTATCACATCAATGGTTCCACTTTGTGTCCCTAAAGCAACTAGAGGAACAGCTACAGCAGGCGAATTTCCACCACCTTTATATTGCATTGCATTGACAATTAGGTTATGCACAAAAATGTACTAAATGTTTAAGGAAACAGTACATTTGAAGATACAACAATCTTTCTATGGGGTAATGAAAACTCTTTTACGATTACAGGAAACAGAAGATCACTCACGTGCCAAAGTAGCTGTCAGAGAGGGGGATGGAACAGCTAGCATAGAAATAGCTGATGAGAGAAGATGGAGTTGTCCAACTAGATTTATCTGCGTGATCAGCAAATTATGAATGTGGATTGAAATGAAAGCATTGATAGGTCAGTAGCAGGTTATTTGCAGCTTTTACAATATAGTATGTAAAAATACTGCTAGCTCCCAGTTCAAGTTCAAAACAAATGTATATCATTTCGGCAATAAGGGAACCTCCAAAGAGATAGTTGGGCTCAGATGCATCAACAGCAAAAAACAACACCAATAAATATTCAAAATGGGTAAATGAAGAATCAAGCAGTGGGAAATATAAATTTTGTAAAATCGCAAACCTTAAATGAATCTTTATCAGAAATGACAGAGAAACCAGGTTGGCGGCTCTCTCTGTAATTTATGCTATCTGGTTGTGTCACTTCATCTCTGGTACTATGACCAGCAGAATAAACTTCTGATAGGGTTTCAACTTCAGAAATTGAAACTTCCCGGACTTCACCAAACTTCTTCACATTCTCAGAATCTCTGTGAGCATCCCTAGATCTTTCAGCACTCAGGAGCCATTTCCACACTTTTCCATCATCCGAGACAGATATTAAATGAGTCTTAGATATTATATGAGATTCGTCAAAGGAAGCAAAAGAATTTTCCAATTCAAAATCTATGGGATCTGTGTCAGGACAAAGCCTGAGAATGTCTTGGAACGTGTAATCTGATTGTGAGACAGCAACTGCAAGAACTAAGGGAGAAGGAAGAGTAGTGCCAATTGAGGGCATTAATTCATCCACTGAACACATAATATGGACCTGCTCGTTCCTGAGATGAGACGCAAATAAGTATGCCAGCATAACTCCAGCTAATAATAAGCGTACAAAGACATTAAAACTCGGCAATTATATGGTAGAAAACACTTTGTTTATACATATCTGCCTCCATGTCACTCTGCCATAATACTAAGCAAAAAATGCTGGACCTTGTCCCCCACTCACAACACACTCCAACAACGCCAACAATTATTAAAACTCACGCCAATAAAGTCATTGCACAATCTTGGTGGACGGAGGGAGTATTATTAGTTTACGAAATGACACGTCAATCTACAATGTTATCACTAACAATTTAGTCCTTTAACTCCCCTATCTTAGGGAACCACATTGCAGTTTTAATTTTAAAATTTTGCTATGGAAAAACAAATTTAGTAACAGATATTAGATCTTCTGCACCCTAAGCTCTTGGAAATATGAATTCAGTAACTAGAAAGTATATAATTGGATCTTCTAAGACCCTAAAAACTACAGGTCCATATGTTAATCAATACGGAATTGCTTCATTTTAGCCATCAGCATCATGAAAACAATAGAATCAGATTGCTCCCTTCCAAAACAACACATGGTAAGCGACTGAAAACAAGTATCCATAAATTGGCTATAAACACAGGGTTTAACCATAAATTTTCGAGGACCCGTTACATTCTGTGGACACCCTTTTGTTTGTTCATACTATAACCATGAGCTTCTTATATTGTATTTGACCCCCTTAGCTGAATAAATTCCACAGTAACGAATCTTCAATGGTACAGTTTTATTTTATAAGTATCCTGCATATGTAATTGTCATCAACCACACTAAGACCATATCTTTCAGGACAAAAATAAGTAACTGAAAATAGAAAGTCATGTTGACATACAACACTCACTCTTTACACCGCCAAGTGGTGAGCTTCCCATCCAAATGAGCGCAGTAAATGACCTCCATGTTCACATCCGGCAACACATCCAAGAACTTACCGCAACCCCTAGGCAACCCTGCCGTGAACACCACCGATTCGTACTGCAAGTCAAAGGACACCAGCTCTCTCGGGAATCCCACTAGTATAACATGCTTCCAGTGTGGTGAAAATGAAAACTTCGCCACATAGTTGGGGAAAAGCGAAGATACGGGCGCCCCATTGTTACTCCCGTTAGCAGGATCCCTCTCCAGCCTTTGCAATTCTGTGGAGTCGGTGCGAATCTGAAGCTCCTTCAGCACGACGTCGTTCTCTGATTCATCGCCCAACAGTTTGACCGAGAGCAGGAATCCCCTGAGCCCCAACACACAGAAATGGCAGGAATTGAAGGGATCGCGGCGAATGCAGGAGAAATACTCCGGCGAGGCGTCATACTTGAAGAAGCAGCGACCGGTGGTGACGTTATAGATAGAGAGCATGGAGGGGCCGGAGATGGCGCCGAGGCACCAGGAGTCCAACCGGCCCTGGATCCAGCAGAGATCTTGGACGCCCAATCTGGAGGAATTAGGGTTGGAGGTGTCGAAGAAGAGCACGGGGGATTTGGAGCGGAAATCAAGGAGGCAAATGCGGCCGTGGCGGTCGCCGACGGCGATGTGGAGGTGCGGGGAGGAGGGCTCGCTGTCGAGGAGGTGGTGGGGGAGGGAGATAGGAGACCACCTGACGGCGGTGATGAAGGCGGAGGCGGTGGATGATGAGGGAGGGGGGAGTGGGAGGGTGGAAACGAGTTGCATCGAGTGGGTGTCGATGATGGCGACGGAGCTGCCGGCGGCGTAGGCAAGGAGGCCGGCTGGGGATAGGTCGGTGGATCCGCCGTTGTTCTTCGACGGCGGCCCCGGCAGAATGCAGTCCCATGAAGCCTCTCTGGGCGGGCGCTGCATCTATATATGTAGCTCTCTACCACTGTTACAAACCAATGGTTTCTATATACCAACAGCTGCTGTGTAAGATGAAGAACACGAAGATAGTGGAGTGGGACGAGAGAGAGAGATCTGGAGTTCGCAGCATGCAAGGCCGGCACGTTGGGGAAAAACGGAGACACGAGTTTATGTCCGAAAATGCAAAATCTGGTCTTTGTAGGAAACCACCGTTTTCCATTTCCGACTTTGTGAAGCTTACACTAATATATCAGCCGCCAGCGTACCTTTCCAGAAAAGAAACAGATGCATCTCGAATACAATTAATTTATCCTATAATAATAAAATCAAAATAATATCTCATCACTTAATTACGCCGATCATTAAGTGTTCCAAATTAATTCATTATATCTCCCTCCAAACAAATATTACTAAACACTACCGCTTGAAATTCTAGATTGGGATTTAAAATTTTCTCCCTAAATCTCAAATTTTTTAGAATTTAGACCGAAATCGAAATTATAGTTTTTGAAATTTCCAAAACTTGAGAATTCCGATCATAACTATTGATTTTCGACTTAATTTCATAAATTTGATACTTTTAAAATTTTAAAAAAATCAATTTTGGAACTCAAAACTCTCGAAGTCCTTAACGAGACCAAGATCGGAATTGGTACCCGATATTGTCCTGATTCTTGGCACTACGAGCCAACTCACCATCATTTTCTTTTATTTTTCTTTTTCTTATCAAACCTTTTCGTATACATCTATACTAATATATAAAAACAAAGTTTCAGTTTTTTTTTTCAGTTTTATTTTGGCAGTTACAAGTGCCTCTTCGGATCAGTATATACCTGTTCAAAAAAACACTTCAAAGTAATAAATAAATATGGCTCTGCAATCAATTGTCGCTACATTGTTCAGTTCTACAGGAGAATGCCTTCGCGAACAGCACTCCATCGGCATTTCAGTCGATCTCAATCCGACTTTCTTCGTCCCTCTTCAGCCTCCCCACCATGGGGTAGAACGGCACGAGCGAGCAGCCGAACTCCATTTATCACCGCCATATCGAAGAATGACGCCTTCTTTTACCAAGTCAACATTCGAATTCCACGGGCTCGCCATCGACGTCTCCACTGAAGGTCACACCAATGTCGTCTCTCTCACATCGATTTTTATATTTGAAGCAATTTAAGATGCTAGATTGATTTGATAACAATTAAAATTTAGCCATTTGGTTCTAAATTTTCATAATAGATGATGGCGTGCTCTCAAATTTTGATGGAACTTTGGTGGTTTTGTAAAATAGTTTAGGAGTAAAGATGAAAGGGAAACTTTTCCAAGTGCTCTTTTTGAGTCTCTCTCACGCCATATGAGTGACAAAAATTTCATCAAGCTCGATTGCAGAGTGCATCGCTAGAGAGGATCCTTCTGCCAAGTATGAGTTGCTCCGCGAGCTTGGTAATGATTCAAGTTTTGATTGCTTTGGTTATTCTTAAATATTGAATTGTTGTGTGTTTTTTTTTATCTGTTGCTTGTGATGGCCATTATATCAATATTATATCTTTGTATAATTGAGCTCTTCCTCTGACCTCTCTAAAACATTGGGCTTTGGAATCCTAAGTCCCTGATCTGGTGATTTTTTATTTACTTGTAATCGTTTTTTAGCTTCTCTTGCCGTGAATTGCCCCCAGTTATCCGAAGCTTGAATGATTTGCGTTTTCTCAAGTGTTGGTTGTGGTCTGTATTATCGTAGCATGCATGTGAATACTTATTTAGTCTTTTGATCACTTAATTCAATGCAGTTAGGACTTTATAAGATTATATCTACTATCGAGTTCGATTTGATTAGCTCTATCTAATCTGGGAAGTTTTATGAAATATAAATATGAAGAATTTGAAGCTTTTGTTTGTTTTAGCAGATCCCAAAATGGGTGACGGGAGATATAGAGCTCGAGCTAGGTTTTCAAAATCATCAAAATGACATTTCAACACCTGACATGTGCCGATGCTATGCCATTCATGTTCTGTAGTTGCACGCTTATGCTTGATGCTTTCATGTATTAGATAATAAATATTATTTGGCAACAGGTTATTGTTTGTTTTATTTGACTTATAAATCTGACTTTCCTTACAATAAGCTTTTGTTTCTGCCCCTGGTTATAAAACTACATGCCATTTATGCTATTGCTTTTAAGTGAATGCATTTGATTTTAGTTAGCAAAAATGCAATAATTGGTTGTGTTGGGGGATCTGATTTAGATTGCACTAGCATGATAGTGTATATATAAATATACTATCTAATTTTATTTTGTTTTCCAAAAACTAAATTTAATATTGTTATCAATATATCAATATAAAAACAGATTTTTCAAAACAGTTACTTTTAAGACAGTTCTTGAAAATGGTTTTTGTTGCGTCTCTAAGTTTTTTCATTGCGTCTTTTCATGAATCATTGTGAAGTATTTTGTCTATAAAATTTATTTAATTGCTTGGGCTCTACAGTTTGAAAACCTCGATTAAAATGATTGAGAATTACGCCTACAGACAAGATTGATGTGCCACGTTGTTGGCCAGATGCAGCATGGCAGCACCCTGATGGCCACCACTCTCTACAATAATGCGGGAACAAAGTATCCGATGGAGATGTGGGAAGACGTCGCCATGGTGCGATGGCTGCAGTTTGCTGGATTGCAACATCTGGCCTCTCCAATGTCAACACTCCAGTAAGGCTAAGAAACTCGAGATACTTTTAGTTTCCAAGTGATGATGTTCTTGCAGAATATTCACGTTAATTTGCTCGTGGTGTTCATTATGAGAATATGTGTGGTTTTGTGTAGATTATTACTAGAACTATATGTATAGATCAAAGTCTTTTTTAGTTTCTTTTTATATCTTTTTGATATGTTTCTTTGGTGGGATACAGTGGTTTCATTTCTTTTAGTTTCTTACTTGATTATCAGTTCTCGTCATAATCAATATTGAAGATGAATTATATATGGAACTGTTTTGCTACCCCTCTTTTTTCCATAAAAGAAATTTGGAGAATGTGGTGATTGTAAGTATACTTATCTTTTGACTTTAGTAATATCTGTTTGGCAATAATATTTTCCATCCTTTTCTTGCTTCTTGACAGTTGAGGTTGGTTCATTTTCTTTCAATGAGGAAGGAGAATCATCAATTTTGCTATTGCCTTGTATGATTATTCAGTTGCCTAAATCATATTCTTTCTTGGTGGATCTCAATATTTTATCCGGTCGTGTCGACGCCTCACCTCCTTATGTTGGTGAAAAACTTCTCTTATTTATGATTGGATTTAATGTGTACTTTACTTTAGTTCTTATATACTGAACTTCGTAAATCAATTTGTATTCATGCTAATGTTTGTTTTCAAAGGGTTGATGATGAAGTTTTATGATTAATGATAAATTTATTATTTAGCTCGTGATATATGAATTTTATGATTTGTGAAGCTTTTGGGTCTTATAGCAGTTTTGTTTTGTATCTATCTGCTTTGATGAATCAATTAATATAGTCCATTTCTTTATTGAGTTAGTTCTCAAAAAGAAAATATAATACACCTTTAAAATACTAATTATTTTTTTTAACACAATACTTTATTTTCTTAATCTCCGACTATTGTGATTGCTTTTAGCAGCGTGGAGGGAGTAGTAAAGTTTATTTGAAAATGCTGAATCTTTTATTTGACAAAATGAATTTTATAAAAAAAATTGACATTTTTAAAAATTAAAATTTATTATATATTTACCAACAGACAACTTATTATTAATATTAAATTGTACTATGAAGTAAAAAAAAAAACATTATTTTACTTAATATTTAATTATTTATAATTCAACTATAATATAATAATAAAAATATCAAATATATATTATTGTGCATGACAAGGGTAGAAAATTCTAAAAATCAAATTTTTGATTATAATTTTGATTAAGTCAAGTCATTAGCCATGTTATTTATATTAAGAATCAAATGCTTAGCTTATTGGCAGACTCAATCATTTATATATAGAGCTAATCAAATGTTACACAGTCCACTGAGCATGTTTTTTCAAATGGTTATTTATGACTTATGAGCATAAAACTTTCATTATAAACTCCCATTTGAATATTTGAATATGTATGTGAATGTTTAATTTGCTGACTAGAAATAGTTCTTATTTTATCAAATTTAAAATGTGAATGATGTTTGGTGAGGGCCAACCATATTTGTTGGTACGTATGTTGCTAGGAACCTAAACCTTGAATTAGCGTCAAGGTAAGGTCTACTACAATTCAAACTGCGTTTGGTGACTCCTTTAATGTTTGTATTTTGCTTTTGACTCTTTTCAATGAAAATCATATCTACAATTCAAACTGAAAAATATTATATTAAACTTTGATATTAACTTTTAAAGGTTTGGAATCAATTTTGAATTATTATTTAAAGTTAATTATAATTATCATTCTTTATCATAAGGATTGTCGTGCATCGCACGACAGGGAAAAATGCTAGTTATCCTTTACACACAAGTGATAATATTGCTTATTGTATACTCCCTTCATCCCAACAAGCATGACACAAAATTTTTGGACACGATTATTAAAGAAAGTGTATAAAATAGTGTAAGAGTGATAAAGGTGGTAGGGTCTGCACCTTTTTAAAGAGATAATTTTTACTACTATTTTATGAATGTGTCAAACTTAGTGGGACGGAAGGAGTATCTACCACCATAATATCGTCCTTTGTCTATTCATGAAAAAAATACACGATTATATTATAAAAAATTACACTCTCGCATTGTTGAACTACAACTAATTTTTCTATCACTGAAAATATATATTTAAAAAATTACACTCTCGCATTGTTGAACTATAACTAATTTTTCTATCACTCAAAATATATATTTAATTAATAAATATGTAAAACACTTATACCGCTGCAGCACATTCAAATAATTTGTTAAAACATGCATCGAAATTAAATAAACAAATTTTTTTCGTAAAGATAATAAATATATATAATTTATCACTTAATAAGATGATACGAGATTAACACATAATAAGGAAAGTAAAAGTAGTTAGTGAAAGAATTAAGACAAATAAATTATTTAATGGTATGTGATCACAAATGTTTTGAAATAAATAAGATGCGAGTGTTATGATATACAAAGTATCATTTAATAATAAATTTGAAATAAACACATAAAACTTTTTGCTATGTCATGATCACTAGCATCATAGAATGTGACGAGTTAATTTGCTATAAACATAAAATTTTAAACGTGTATAATTTTTTTGTACATTATGAAATAGCAAAATATATACTGTTGGTAATATTTTTCAATATTATGAGGTCGTAAATATAACTTTATATTGTCGATTTGAATTATAAGGGGGACAGAGGTTATGGAGTCGAGTCGTGGATGGTTTTCAATACTAGAAAGGGATGGTGGGGGTCAATTGTAAAGCGTTGCATGAATGTTAGGAGCGGGGACGAAACTTTGTTTTGGGAATAAGACTAGTTGGGGGTGGGGCTCTTAAAGAAATGTTTCGTCTTATTTTCTTGTTGAGCGCGAAGAAAGGAGTGTTGGTTGTTGATATGGGGAAGTAGATTAACGGGGCTTGGTTCTGGGAATTGGATTGGAAGAGAGCGTTGAAGACGAGGGATGAGCAAAAACTTGATGAGATGTGTAGTGTGTTGGGATATTTTAAAATTGAAGGTAAAAAGAGGGATTTGTGGTGTTGGGGGAGGATTGTGAAAAAAGTTACTCGGTTAAAGAAGGCTACGCATTCCTTTATCAAAGGTAGCAGATTGCTAACGCTTATGAGGAAGTTGATTTCAATTTGATATGGATATACATGGCCTTTGCTAAAGAAAAATCTCATGCTTGGCGCGTGGAACTGATGAAATATAGGTGTTTTGACTAATATTTTATCATTGTGTCCGCTTTGTGGAGATAATGAGAAAACTATTGAACATATTCTTTTCGAATGCACCAAGGTATGGGGAGCTTGGGATGAATGTTTAGGGTGGTTGAATATTCAAGCGGTTTTCCCTACAAAAGCCATTACAACATTTCGTAAGCTTTTTATGGTTTGTTTTGTGAGAAAGCAAGTATAAGAATATGTGCGTGCATGTGGGTGAGGATGATGTGGTTAATATGGAGTTCGAGGAATGCAGTGATTTTCAAAGAGAAACATTGAATGAGAGGAAAACGGTGAACAAACTAAAAATTAGAACATGTGATTGACTTGGTTGTAATAAAGTTATAGATTTGAGATGTTGAAATTTACGTACTTGGGTTGAAAGTTATTGGAGAAGTTTGTAGATTCTTATTTTATTGTTTTGTGGAGGTATTACCCATTACCTCTTTACTCTCTTAATAAAAATGATTGTTAATTGACAAAAAAAAATCGTAGTAAAATTATGAGTTAATATACCATAATAATCATTTATAAACAATTTAGTAAATAATAATCACTTCAAACAAAACATGTCAATTATAGCCATTTTTATGTAAATTTAATAATTTAACCTTAATGACCTTTATTAAATGTAAATTTTTGTAATTGCACGAAGTTGAACAATTACACGACTAATGATCTTGTAATGTGGTGTTGTTATTTATTTTTTCATTCAGTTTCGTATATTGCAATTGAACAATTACACGACTAATGCTCTTGAAATGTGGTTCTCGTGTAATTTCATATTTATAATTGTATATGTAATTACACAAGCATGACCAAGTGACAGTCGTGCTCGTGTAATTTCATCCCACAACTGCACATGTAATTACACTAACATGACCAAATGACAGTCGTGCTTGTGTAATTTCATCTTACAATCACACGTGTAATTACATGAATTTGATCAAATGACTGTCGTGCTCGTGTAATTTAATTTTCACAATCACATGTGTAGTTACACGAGTATGACTTGATTTTATTCATATAATTATCACGAGTCATGTAATTGTGGCGATGTATATTAGAGTAAGAATGACTATTTTTCACTTCATTTTTATAAATGACTATTTTTTACTTTTATATTTAAAAATTGACTACTCTTGGAGTCTGTCCCTAAAATTACTATACGAAATATTGAACTAAAAAATCTACAAGTATTGACTATTTCGGATAAAACCTAAACCCGACACCCATGTTGGCACTCCTACTTTTCCACTTAAAAAGTACTCCTGTATTAAAATCTATACTGTCAACTAGGGGTGTCAAATCATGCGGGTTGGGTCGTTATCGGGTTGACCTGATAACAAACCGACTTGTTAAGGTTTTGCTGAACCCGAACTCAAACCCGACCTGCTAAGCTCAAACCCGAACACGACACGAACACGATAACTTTCGTGTTGACACGACACGATAACGACACGATAATGACACGACATGTTATCGACACGATAAAAAATTAAATTTATATGATAAAAATACATAAATTATAAATTTATAATAAAAAATAATAAATGCATAATTTTTAAAATTTATAGAATATATTCATTTTTAGATTTTAAAAAGATACAAAATATTTTAGAAAAAATGTATCACAAATTACATTTACTTCAAAATATAAATAATTAATATATGGGGTAAATGCTAAAATACCCATTTTGATAAGTAAAAAATAAAAAATACCCACTTAAAAATAAAAGATAAAAAATACCCACTTTTTACAATAGCATATGAAATTGATCATGTGTTCATATTATTCAAATTTAAAATAACTTGAATAACATGATCACATGATGAAATTCATCATGTTATTGTAAAAAATGAGTATTTTTTATCTTTTATTTTTAAGTGGGTATTTTTATTTTTATTTTATAAAAGTGGGTAATTTTACCAATTACCCCTTAATATATTATAAAATTTTTTTATCAGGTAACCTGAACCCGACCTGTTAATTTCGTGTTCTTATCAGGTTAGCCTGATAACAATCCCAACCCGATAAGGTTTGACACTAATATATTAATTTCGTGCGTGTTCGTGTCGCATTATCGTGTCGTGTCAAAAATTGACAGCCTTACTATCAACTGATTTAGAGCGCTTAAGATATTTATTCATCCAAAAATAATGAAAAAAAAGATAAAAGAGTAAAGGAAAAAAACTTAGCGGTCTCGTGCTACACAAACCTAAAAATCAGAAGCTTAAAATAGCGACTTAATAAATTAAAAGCGCAAAAAACCCCGAAAACGGTCTCCCTTCCAATTTCACCCTAAACCCTTTGAACTCACACTCTCTCCAAGTCTACTCTACCTTCTCGAGCTCCGGTGCCGCACCGTCGGTTCTCAATTTCCTCAATCAGCAACGGCCGTGGAGGCGGAAATGGCGAGAACCAGCTGCTGGAGAATGGCGGGGATGGAGGTTCCGCTGCTCAACACGGACTCAATCGAGTGGCGTCAAGTCTCAGTTCCTTCCACATATACATCGACGGCTAACAGTAACCCCGAAAACTCTATTTCGAAAGACTTTGCATCCTCCTGCGCCATTGGAAATCCTCCATCCTATTTCATCTGGTACTGCCTCTCTCTCTCTCAGTAGGATGTTTTAGTTAACGTTTGGTAGGCCTTGAACCAAGATTTTGGATGGTTGCTGTTATTCATTGACCATATTTCTGCATTTTTTTTTATTATATTCACATTACACGTTGGCGTCATTTTACCGCAGGAAAACCAGTAGGAGTCAGGCCAACGTGCTGGAGATTATAGAACTGCGCAATGATAAAGATACTTCAACTACTGGGCTGCGCCTAGTATTTCATGATGCTATTTTCCCGTTTGCTTTCATCTGCAAGGTCTGCTTTGGCTCGAAGCTGGCTACTTGTTTTTTTTTTTGTTTTGTTTTTTTTTTCCCGTTCATCTCAGTATACACCTAGCATCAATCATCTATTTTATAATATCCTTTGCTTGTAGACCAAATACGCTTCTGCAGATTGTCTGTTGCTTTATGCTTTGACGATCTCAGGGGTTGCTTACCTCATCAGATTGCGGGATAATCTTGACTACAGAACTTCTTCTTTTATCCCGGCTAGTGAGGTCCTTGAGTTTAACACACAAGTTCAACCTCATTATGGGGCAACAACGTCTGTTGCAGCGGCAGAGGGATGCTTGCTGATCGGAAGGAGTGATGGATCTATTAGTTACTTCCAGCTTGGCAAACTTGAACCCAGTGATCCAGGTCTATAATACGATTCCATCTTTTAAATTTTTGCTCAACTTTTTCTTTATGTCCTGCTGCTATAAAAAAGTAGGGATAATTTGATTCTATTGTAATCTTATTTTTATTTTATTTTCTTCTTCCGTCTATTTCTGATATAGCATTTCCAGCGTTAAAGTTTTATAATATTATGTGACAGATCTATATAGAGTTATTTGAGATTCCTTAAAGGTAGCTTAGTTGCAATTCACATAGCTGCTGAAAGTTTGCTATATATTCAGTACTCTTTAGCATGTGAACCACACTCTTCTTTATTACATTCTTGATGGTTTTCATGATTTAATATGCAGGCTTTGTGACTGAACTGCGAGATGATGCTGGCTTTAATCGGTTGTGGGGCATATTGTCAAGGTATATTTTCATTATAAACTTAAAGTACACGAAATTTGATGTTCCTGCAAGCGTGAAGTAACAAATTTGGTTTTGGTAAATATTAAGTTACGAAAATAAATTGAATGTGTGAATGTTAAAAACTGAAGGGAAACTCCTGCTGATTTTCTCAAGCCTCTCCTACTCCTCCCTCTTCTGCCATGAAAATGCTTCTAATTCTGTTTAATGAGTACCAATACTGAAGGTAATGCAATCCAAAGACTATTTGCTGTTGAAGACCAAATGACCAATCAGACATCAAGTTTCCTCTTATGGAAAGTTCTCATATGGTTGATTAGAACCAGAGATGTAGTGAAAGTTTCAATGACATGTGCTGGTATGAACAGCTAGCCCAAGTTGCTTTTACATAGTAATTGCATAGTGGGCTGTGACATTAGCATATCTATGAGCTAGTCCAACCTACAGATTACAGAATAAGATGGTTGGCTCCACAAGTTTGGAGACGTGAATAACTTTCTACTAAAATATTATCCCAATTAAGCTTCAACATTATTAAACTCACACAACGTGGTGATATTAAAGTTCAGACTACGAGAAGAGACACTTACCCTGCTTTTGATTAAGTCTAAAGAGGGACAAAGAGGGGCGACTAGCCAGTCTAGTTATCTTAAGCATTTGATGAGGTTTTCTTGAGTCAAATTCTTTTTATGATTGGCATGTGTTATCTTATTACTGGATCAATAGTACTCCAAGTACAGGGATATTAAAACCTGTGCCAGAGGCAACCACTCTTTATTTGATAGAACAACGTGGTTTGATCTATTTTGTCCTCTGTCTCTTGTGATCATTAGTTCTCATAATATTTAATGAATATTTTTCATTTAGGAGCCCGATTCTGGCAGCAATAATGGATTTAGTTGTGTCAGATATACAACACAGAAATCTTCTGTTTGTGCTTCATTCTGATGGGAGCTTTCGGGTTTGGGACCTTCTAAGCTGCAGTAAAATTTTCAGTCATGCCATGACAGTTCCAGAAAGTCCAGGCAAGTATCCCATCTTATTTTCTATTTGGCAATCTGAAATTGATTATCATCACTTACCATGTTGATGTTTCATGTTTAGTTTAAAAGTATAATAATTGCTTGCTCAATATACCTAGCATCAAAATTTTTGTTTATCTTGTAGATCCTTTTATGATTCAAGTTTCTCTATATCTGAAACAAAGCAAAGTTCTTAGACACATGTACTATTTATTGTCCAATACAAGGGGAAAAAGGCAAAATTACGATCCAACTGTATAGCTAATCCTAATGGTATTATGCAGTAAAGAAATGTTATTACAACTTTAGACACTGAAAGTTGACTATCTGGAATATAATTACTGTTGTGCGATGCAATGCAAGGAATATCCTATTTAATTTTCAGTTAAATTTATCAAATATTAAAAATGATAAAAAATGAGAAATATTCAATATCTTAAATCTTTCTATATGTTAAAATATGATGTGGTGTTTTTACAAGCTTTGTATATTTGCAATTTATTAAGAGATATATTTATACTGTAATGAAGCTATAGCGTACAGAATACCTTATCGCTGCTTTCTTTTTGATGGATTAGAATTTTGAAAAATAACTTCCAAGGGAAGGTCCTGGAGTCTGGTGGTGGATGACATCCTTATTTTCTAGTTCATATAGTTACCCAAGATTCCAAATGCAGGTGGAATGCGGGATGTTATGTTAAGTGAAATTTTCTGTCAAGTACTTTAAGGGAGTCTTTCTTTATTTCCTTTTCTTTATTGATAGTAGGAATGTTGGGCTCAGTAATAACTCCATTCGCGACTATGTGAAAAGCTTTTAGTTAATTTTTGTGTTCTGATGATCACTATTCACCATCATTGTCTTTTGTGGTAGGATATCTATCATGCTACTTGTAACTTGCTATGATAGAGGTGCATACACCAATTTTATTATAGACTAAAAACCTACATCTCTTTATTACTTGTCTTTTTAGCCAAAGTCATATTTCTGGGAACAATTTCTTCTTCTTGTTTCGTATTTTATAATTGGGTTATATCTAACATGCGTTCCAATCACAAAACTTATATTCCAGGTGCATTTGTTAGGCTGTGGGTGGGGGATGCTATTATGGGCCCTGGGGTGATTCCTTTGGCAATGCTTCATAGACAAAATTTGGTATGTTGCAATCAGGGAAGCATTATTCTTTCTCTTGACTTTTAATAACTTAGATGCCAATTCTGCTTCATTTCCCTTTCTATGTTTATGTCACTTCTGATCTTTTGTTAATTTTTCTAATTTAACCAACACTTTTCTATCTCATGTTGTCACATCCTATTTTTCATGCTTCAAAAATATCTTGCTTGTTACTCGTCTTTATCTAGGTCAGAGAAAAGTGCTTCCTTATTGCCTATTATGTCAAAGAAAATTATCTGGTGATTATTTATGCAAAATATATGAAAATAAAACTCATGTGCTTCTCCCATCTTGATGATCACATAAGCATTTCTAGATATGGGAACTTTCTCATTTCTGGATATTAGACTTTCTCATGTGGAAAAATCTTGATACAATAATGATTTGGAATATATCTGTTAGTAATACATAATTTATGTTTTCTATTCCAGGCCATCTAACATAATTAGTTGGAATGGTTTGGGTTTCTTTACTATGTTAGTCTCTCAATTTGATGTTTTACTATATAGTAGTATGAGGTACAAAGGTAGTGTGAAGGAAGTTCAATATCTGATGATTGCTGCTTATCCAAGAAAAAAATTGAAATATTCCTTATGCAGCTCTCAAATTACTTGGTAAATCTGTTGCTGGAATGGTTTATTAGAATGGCTGATTTGTTAGAATAATATCTCACCAAAAGTCATGCTTATGACAGTCATGACATTTAGTTTTTTACTCGTTCATTTTTTAACTTGTTAAGGAAGTTGCAACAGAGGCTATCTATCTATACGGGCTTCGACTTAATGTGGGAGAAAGGACATCGTTGTTTTTGGAGCCTTCATCTAGAAGAATTTCCTTGGGAGAGGTAATTCAGTGGCTTGCGTTATATTGTACTGATTTAGTTCTGATATCTGTCAAACATTGTGTTACCCCCTGCATTATGAATGTTTTGTAAGGGTGGACCTATTGATGTTAAACTTGCCTCGAACAAAGTGTGGATTCTCAAGGAAGATGGTCTCATAATGCAAGACCTGCAAAGTAATGACTTCACAAAGTAAGTTCCTTGGATGTTGAGCTGTATAATTTCTCTCTGTATGTTGTTTAATTTAAATGTACTACATATTTTTCTGATGAATTCTTCTTCCTCGAACCCTGAAAATCATTCTTCCCAATACCAACTGGACTTGAGCATTTTGCCCTTGCTTAGAAATGATGATTAGGGATTATTTGCTATTTGATGCCCTGTACTTTTCTTGACAGCTATGGTCAAGTCTTATCTCTTTCAAATTTGACCAACAATTACTTTTTTTTTTCTTCCAGGGGGTTAGCCCATTACTATGCTCTGCAAGAATCTCTGATTGCTGACCTGCTATTTCAGAGTTCTGCACACTCTTCGGATGATCTTTTTTCGCTCGCCTATTCAACATTTTCAACAAAGGTGCTAGATGCCATTTAAATTTATACTTATTTATGCCACCGAAAATCATATCCTGGTCATGTGTCCAATCAATATTTTTTTACAGAACTTTGAAATTCTTCAAGAACTTGTGAACTTTGATATTGCTTTGCCAGAAAAATGAGGAGTAAAAAAATTGATTCATTCTTTTTAATGATTGATAAAAAATAATACTGATTATTTGAGAAGGTTGCACTTCTGCAGATATTATTTTGTAAATATCTTCCATCACAAACATTTAGAGATGAAGTATCCTATAATTGACCAAACAACTTTAAGTATAATATTTTGGAGCTATAGTATTATATTTGTTGTATGTGAAATTTTTGTAGATCTGCAATCATGTTGGTTAATATTACTGTATGCAGGAGGAAATTACACCATTTCTATCTTCCGTGTTTGTCCGTGCGTTGCTTTTACCTGGGGTTCATTGCAATACAGTTATGCGACAAACTTTAGGGGATTACAATAAGTACTTCACTGAATCGGAGTTTGGTTCCTTAACTGTTGAAGGTCTGAAGAGTGAGATATTTTCGTTGATTGAGCATCAGGTATTTAAATTTTGTTACATTTCATAATTATTGACAGTCCATTGATTACTTTGTTTTTCTGTCCCTGACTCCCTCCTCTCCAACTCCAAGACAAGTTTTTGCATTCATCGAGTATTGGAATTTATTTAGTCTTAGTTTCCTTCACTTACTTTGGGTCATGAAGCAATATGCATGATTTCAATAGCTGTCTTTATAAGTATACTCAGAATTTCTATGTTTGCTTTCATGCATTAGTAAAAAATCGCCACTGCTAGTAGAAAATGCGTACTTTGTAACCACAAGGGTTACTTATGCATAATGACTGTGGCTTTTTCATGCCGTCCACCTTTGTTTGGGATTGTTGCTGCATTATACTTTTTGTTTACTCAATGTAAAGAGGATGAGCATTACGGAATAATGGTAATTGATGCATATCCTCTCGTAGGGTGGGAGTGACAGTCCAGTTTCCATTCTTCGAAGTTGGGAATCTCTCTGTGCGAGTTACGTTAATAATTGGTGTAAATACAATTCAGCATTTGGTCTGGTCATGGATCCGTCAACAGGTGCTATTGGTATAATTAGAAACTACACAATCTCTTTATGTCGTGGCTTGGAGGATATGGAGTATATCATAAATGGTATGTATACCTGACGTTTTATCAATATCCAAATATTTTCTTAAGCCTTTTCAACATCAAAACAAAATACTTTTACTACAAGTTATACTGATACATGGTCTCCTTGGCTTATGTGAGACCAGGTTATTTTAAGGATCAGAAAGATTACATAGGTCGCGAGCTGGAGGATTATTTGGGTGATGAATTTGAAAGAGAGATTCTTTTTGAGTTTATACAATGTGCTCAAAATGTGAGCCTGCAGCTGGGCAAAGCTTCGTCAACTATATTTTATGAATTGCTTCTTAGAACACCTCATCCATCTTCTGAGGAAGTTGTTCCCCGTCTTCTAAAGATTCTAGAAACTGGATATAGTTCTTTGACTCCAATACTAATATCAGAACATGGAGGTGATGCTGCCTGGGAAAATGAAAATCACAGAAATCTGAGAAAATTTTCCACAAATATGTTTTTGTCTCTTCAAGCATTGTGCCATAAAGCTAACTCTTGGAAAAAGGTTTTGGATGTAGTTGTGAACTACATAAGGTTTTTGGTGCCTCACAAAATTGAACTCAAATCAGATGTTGCAATAGTTTTCCATTTAAATGGTTCTGCAGTAGTGCAGTCAACGTCCCAAATAGCCAAAGTAATGTTTGACTCAGTGTTGGATGTCCTTATGCTGCTAAGCTATATGACTAGCATCGGTGGTCAGGTAAGTCTGTTTTATACTGTCCCCATAAGCCATTTCTACAATTCTGTTTATAATTCCTTTTGATAAGAAACTGTAGTTTTTCTAGAGATATAGTAGCTCAATTTGGTTTAGTGAAATAACTTAATTCCCTTTTTTTTATGCAGATTACCATGTCATATGATGACATTTCTAGGGTTAAAGCAGAATTGGTACCAATGATTCAAGAAATTATGACAGAATGGCACATTATCCATTACTTGGGTACCACACCATCTGCATCGTTGGCAATTGAAGATTTCAGTTATAAACTTTCTTCCTTACAAATTGGTAAGATCATATCAGATGAATTCTCTTTCTGATTAGATATTAATGATTTCCATTGCTACAATTTTATTTTACTAGATTATGTTGAGCGTTATGTTTAATGGTTGGACTAAGACTTAACTTCTAAGGGTCTCTTTGTATCTCTCTCTTTCTCATTAGATACCAGTGGGGATAAAAGATCGTGGAATGGGAGGCTTGGAAAATTTGGTTTTTCTTTAGCACATATCCTACTATTGAGCATGCAAAGTTCCACCCGAGAACTGGGAAACCACTCTTTCAGTCGACTTCCAGATCCCACCAGCTTGGTTAGTTTAAGTAGAGGGCTCATCAGCTGGATTATTGGGGGAGGAAGAAGTGGGGGAGAATCTTCTGTATTCCTCAGCAATTCAACTGACCTTGCACTGATATTACTTGGAAACAATCAGTACAGTGCTACTGAGGTTTCTTTCTTTCTTTGCACCCTAAACTCACGTACCTTTGTATAATATTAAAATTTTGAATGGAGTCTTGAAATGATGTCTTTTTTTTTAGTATTTACTCACTTTGGTGGATGCGTATTCACGCAAGGAGAAAAGTTTTGGAAGTCTTCAGGCTGTAGATGGCAAATTGGCTGCATCATTCCATCTTCTTGGATGTTGTCTAGTTGCTCAGACACAACATGGACTGCATGGACCTGTTAAAGACAGAAAAGTTGGGGAAGCACTTCGCTGCCTTTTCAGGTGTCAATTGATTTTATTTTACCTTTACAGGTCTGAGACCATATAAAAAATAAATTTTTGGTGATAGAAAACCATTGAAGGAAATCTAGATTCACCTCTATGAACCGTCTTCCCTCTGTAGATGATCTTATATATAATTTGTTGCTTGTACCTTTGTAGTCGTGATTGTCCATCTAGGACTTACTGCTTGCAATTCTGGACTAATTATGATTGTTCTCATATTCCTGTTTTAGTTATATTTTGTGTATTCAAATATATGGTTTGGTTATAATTGAAAATATGTTTTAGATGGGTAGCTGTTCAACCTTCATTCAGTGTCAAGTTTCTACAGATTTTGAATTGCTAACTCTGTATCACTAATAAAAAGGGTTCTAACACTGTTTGTTGTTCAGAGCTGCATCAATGGAAGGATCTTCCAAAGCTATACAAAGTCTGCCACCTGTAGCAGGATGGTTTCAAATTGATTGCAGTTACGTTAACTGTTAACAAGAATCTTATTATGCACTTTTCCTTCCCAAATTGATGCCTTTGCTGCTTGCTTCTTTGATTCATGTAGCGTATTATTTTTCTCTTACAGGCAGTTCCCCCTCAACAGCAGAGTGGAAGCTTCAGTACTATCAATGGGCGATGCAGCTGTTTGAACAATATAATGTGAGTGAAGCTGCTTGCCAATTTGCTCTTGCCGCACTTGAGCAAGTTGATGAAGCTCTTGGCACTTTGGGTAGCACCTCCGAGGAGAACCTTGGGGAATCAGTGACTACTATTAAGGGCCGACTTTGGGCAAATGTCTTCACATTTACTTTGGATCTCAATAACTACCATGATGCATATTGTGCAATTATTACAAATCCAGACGAGGAAAGCAGGCTCATATGTTTGAGGCGTTTCATTATAGTTCTTTACGACCGTGGTGCTATAAAGGTTTACTGGCTATTTCTACTCCCTCCATCTTTCGTGCTCTATTTTTTGTTCTATTCTCACCTATGGTATAGCAAAACCAGGTTTAGGATTTTGTTTTCTATTTATTTTTGGCTTGCCATTTCTATATATATATATATGATGGCTCATGTATGGATTGTGCTGCCTCAGCTTGTTGTCTTTCCAGTAACTTATTTGAAACACAGTAGACGAGGTTACATGATGCTGCAATTTTCTAATATGATGCAATTATGCTTGCACTGTTTATGTTCCATCTCTTTCATTTTGCTCTCTTATATTTAGTAACTGGTATTGGCTGGGGTGCTTAGATTGAAATATAACTTTTTTACTATCCTTTTATTGCTTGCAGATGCTGTGTAATGGTCAGTTACCCTTGATGGGTTTGGCGGAGAAAGTAGAGCGAGAGCTTGCCTGGAAGGTTTGCTATTTGATTTAGCAAATAATCAAATCTTCTCTTTCTGGAGTATCTTTTAGTATCTTAAAGTTATTAACGCATGCGTTTGCAGGCAGAGCGCTCTGATATTTCAGCAAAGCCAAACCCTTTCAAATTACTCTATGCATTTGAAATGCACAGGCATAACTGGCGAAGAGCTGCTGCTTACATATACCGTTATTCTGTGCGTTTAAGAACTGAAGCAGCAGTAAAAGATCATCAGCTTCGGTCTTTTACTCTGCAAGAGAGGCTGAATGGGCTTGCTGCAGCTATCAATGCTCTGCAACTTGTTCATCCATTATATGCTTGGATTGATGCCTCCATTGATCACATATCTCCTGATAAAGAAACCTATCCTAGTAAAAAGGCTAGGATAGCCGAGGAAGAACAATGTATTTCATCTTTTTTAACAAACCTTTCTTAAAAATATTGTGGTTGCGTTAGATCAATGGATCTGGGTGAAAGATTCCAAATATATTTTAACTGATTTATGGAGATTCATTGGAATATTTCATGATGTTGTGGATTTCAAATCTCTCCTGTCACCTTTTGACCTTTTCTTTTTGAGCCATTACGGTGAATTTGAATCCATTTGATAGCGAATTTTCTAAAGTATCTGGCTACATTTGTCCCTCAAATCCAAATCCTACTCATCCTAAATTTCTTTATTTATTTGACATTATTTTATACCCATGTATATTATTGTCTACTCATTGATCTCATCCTTTTTCCTTTCTACTTCAGCTCTCACTGCTGGTGATTCTCTGCCTCAAAAGCTTCAATCTTATTTAGATATTGAGAAACTTCAAAAGGAGTTTGTCTTAACATCAGCGGAATACTTGCTTTCTTTGGCAAACATCAAGTGGAGCTTTACTGGTATTAAAATGCAAAGGCTACTTCACTGTGACATTTCTGTTTTCTACTTGAATTTGGTTATATAAACATTTACCAATACAAAATTTTTAACCTCAATCATGTGATGTGATGAGATTTGTGTTTCTCAACCAATATTACTTCTTATCATGTTGGCCTTAAATGCTATTGTTAGACAACTTGCAGTCTAGACTCAGGCTTCCTCTCACTTGCCTTTTTCTTATCGTGGTTTTCTTCAGGAACTGGTGAACCATCATCTGACCTTATTGATCTGTTGGTTGAATCAAGCTCATATGACATGGCGTTCACTGTGGTCCTCAAATTCTGGAAGGGTTCTAGTCTTAAAAGGTCATAACTACTTTCTAATATCTTTTGGCCCAAGAAACTGCTAGGCCTTCATTTTTTATGTGTTGATTATTCAAAACATGGCGAATGTTCAGGGAACTTGAAAGGGTATTTACCACCATGGCATTGAAATGCTGCCCAAGTAAGCTAGGTGCCTCATTGCATGGGTACGTAAATTTATTTTTTTGATTATTTCATGGTGCCCTATATAATCAAAATCTTATTACTTCATCCAAGCGGAAGTTTAGATGATGCTTGATATATCTCCTAATGACCTTTGTAAATGTAGAGAACCTTTTAACGTTTTCAAGCTTTATATTTCACATATGATTCTCCTCAAGAGGCAGTCCCTGATTTTCTCAGGAAAGATCATAGACCATATGGTCTGCTGTTGACTTCCTCACAAGACGAGTTTGAACATGATTCACTTGATGCAGCTGTGGCATCACAACAATTTGCGGGAAGTAGCCATTGGGGAATACTTGAACACTATCTTGTCAGTACTTATAACCCCCTCTTTTTTGTCATTGTCCCCTATATTATATTGTGATGGTCTAACGAATTCAGACATTCGTAGTCTGTACATATCTCTGATGGTTTGAAGTCCAACATATTACATGCAACTTACTTGAGCGCTGTATTGCAGGATAAATACAGGACATCTCATGCCAGATTGCCATTGATTGTTGCTGGAACCCTCCTTGCAGCTGATTCTCAAATTGACTTACCCCTGTGGTTGGTCCGGCATTTTAAGGTAAATATTGTATTAACTCCCTGCATTTTAAACGAACTATTGAGGCCTGCAAGTTAAATAACGAACATATATAAGAATTTAAGGCATTCAATTTGCGCTTCAACTTTCTTTCTAATTGCGGTAAAACTTCTAGATTTTCTCTTAACTCAAACTTCTGATGGCATATGTGGGTATTGGTGAATATAATTTGCACTGTATCTGTATTTCTCCTTGTTCAGAATATTTGGTTTTGGGTTATAATTCTGGATGTAGGATTTGAGAAAAAACTCTATAAACAATGTTCACATAAAATCTTTAGAGGCAAAACAAAAACTAGCTAAAAAATTGAAAGACATATAATAGCTACAAACTCAATACTATTTAAATTCTAGTCACTTGGGTAAGAATCATAGCATTCATGTATGGGGTATGAATGATATGAATTCTCGGTTCATTCATACCATTCATACCTAAAGTTTGAAGGGTACGAATGGTATGATTAATACCCAAGTGGCCATAATTTAAATAGAGTAAGTTTGTGGTTATTATTTGTCTTTCACTATCTTCTTTGGCTATTTTAAGATATTAATACTAAATTTTATTTATTTTGACTTAATTAGATAAGAAAGTAAATTAGAAAGAAAGGATAGAAACAACATTTTCTATTAAACTGCTCGAGTACTGGATACTGAACATCGTTTTGCTTTGCATTTTGAAATGGTTACCCATTTCTTGATTTATTTTTGGGCAAGAAGTTTTTATTTTCCATTGAACAGGGACTTATAATATCTCTAAAACATGTGGGTTGTTGAGGGTGCATCTATGCCAATTGCCAAATATTTTCTTTTCTTTGTGCATCAGAACAAAAGGCATATGCCATCTTTTTCCTAACTTGTCATTGATTTTGATAGGGTGATCGCAGTGAAAGTAGTTTTGGCATGTCTGGAAATGAATTGAATCCAGCATCCCTATTTCGCCTGTATGTCGATTATGGCAGATATGCTGAGGCTACTAATTTGCTGGTTGAGTACATGGAAAACTTGGCATCTGTTGTAAGTTGTGCCTTCTATTTTTATGCATTGTCACTTAGAAAGAACTAAAATGCGAAGTTTTTCAGCTTTTCATGTTGCCAAGCTATATTGGAACCAATAACTAAAATGTTTCTGCAATTATCTGCAGCGACCAGCTTCTATAATCCGTCGTAAAAAGCCTGCTGCAGTTTGGTTCCCATATACTCACGTGGAACGCCTATGGGGCATGCTGGAGGAGTCAATCCGATTGGGCCACAGAAGTGAACAGTGTGAAAAGCTGAAAAAATTATTACAAGGGGCTTTGTCAAACCATCTAAATCTAGTACGTTAATTCTCCTTGACTTTTGTCACCATTTTGAAGTTTAGTGATGGTTGAGTTGAGCTAATAATATTATTGCTTTTTTTCCCTTTCTTACTGCAAAAAATAAAATAAAATTACAGCTGAAGGTGGACTCAGATGATATTCAATCTTGTGCAAGCTAGTGTTTCTCTGATCCCTAATGCTGGACCATGTAAAACTTTCGGGTCTCCCAAGTTTGGCTATTCTGAGCTCCCTATACAAAAGTTCAATGAAACCGAGCTTCAATTGGCCTATTTCCTTGACTCAAGATCCATCAGTTTCCCTCTTGCCAGGTATGCTGATTGATCAATTGTCGGTTGTTTGCGTTGTTTATAAGATTGTATTTTTTCGTAAACGACTCGTACTTAATGGCCTCGAAGAGATATTAGATTAGGTACTATTATGTAAACCTGGAGAGCTTAGAAAGTGTACATAGAAGATTTTTCTGCCTAGATGGAAATTCAGCTGACTGAAATATCTCTCCTTTATTCCTTTTTATATTGGAAGATAATTTGGGATGAACCATTGCTTATACTATATTTCTGTGCATTTTCTTTGTCAGTTTATATACCATCATGTTTGTATATTATTGTTTCTGCATTTCTACCCAGATTTGGTTCGTTTTGGGGTTGGTTTCTAAATTTGTGCTGCTGTCATTTTTGTTGGTGTTTTCTTTCTACTCTATTCTGTGATATCAATTATACGACTTCTATGAATTAAGAATTATAAAGACTCAAATCATGATGAAAGATTCAAATTGTAATTTTGGATCTGAGTGAATAGTTCAATTAATAGCTTGACCTGAAATATAAGATAATACTTGTCAAGTTGTAACTTGAACTTCACATATGAGGGAAAGAAATGAATATTATAAAATACACAGCAGCGGCATACACAAACATATCATGACTCTCAATGTCAGACAAAAAAAATAAAGCAAAACAAATGGTCCTGTTCACGTGAACTACGATCACAATTCACAATCACTATTACAAATGCCAAACACCTAACAGGTGTACATAAAAGCGACACCAATCACGCTAGCCTACATGGTGAGGCCAAAGGCAACAATGGTGAGTACTGCCAACGCAGCACTCATAGTCGAAACCGTAGCCGAGCTCGGAGGTGCAGGAGGGCCCATGCTCCCGGGACTGGTCATGGAGGAGGGAGCCGGTCCCATCGGGCGCATGCTCCCTGGAGTAGGTGCGGAGGAAGGAGCCGGTCCCATCGGCCCCATGCCCATCGGCGACGGGGTTGGTGATCCCATTGCAGGTGCTGGTGCTGGTGATCCCATTGCAGGTGCCGGTGCTGGCGATCCCGACGGTGGAGGGGTCATCATGGAGGGTGTCGGAGCCATGGTTGGGTTGGGAACTGGGACCATAGGAGCCGATGCTGGTGCTGGAGTGGGGGTAGGCGAAGGAGTAGTAGTGACGTTAATAGCCAATTTTTGGCCCAAGGTGCAATGGGTACCAAAGGTGCAAATGTAGTAGTGTTCACCGGTGGTGCTTATATTAATAGCAGAAGGCCCAACTGTAGCAAGCATAATGGGGTTTATTGAGCTACACCCATCAAATGCTGCCTTTGACACTTGCGCCACATCGTGTTGCCCTGACAGGAAATTGAACACTGCAAAAACAATAAAAAACCAGTCTTCTTATTAGGACTTTGAAAAAAGGTTTTTTTCTTCATATTACGGGGAAGAAAAAATGATGCCCAGAAACTTATTAACAATTCCTATTATAAGGAAGTCATTTATAATTGGTCTAACAAGGAGAGAAGGGGAAATTAAGCTTTTATAATTGCTCAAGTTTTCAAAAGGCTGCAGCAATATTTTCAGTCTCTGCATGATTTAGCAGTACAATAATTGATCAATTACTATTATTCCAAGTCCCCACACACAATCATACACATACTCATAAAATATGTATACTTTTCTAAAACAAACAATTGAATTCAGCTAGAGAGAGAGATTATGAAAGCACATGATGAAGCTAAACATCCAAGTGCAGAGAGAGAAAGAGAGAGATTAAAAAACATACCAAGAACATCCCCAACTCTGAAAACATACTTGCTAGCCCAGGTTGAGTAATCAGTGGGGGCATTAGGAACAGTCCACCCTTGATTATCTCCGACCACATAGGTTGCTGCAGTTGCTTTTCCGACCACCGCAGCCGCCACCAACACTCCAAGAAGAAGATTCATCATCAATCCCATTTTGATCAACGTATATGTTCTCTCTCTGGTCGCCCCTCCTGCACTTGCACTTGGACTGCAGCTACCTAAAAGTGTGTGAATATGAATGAATGGAGGTGTGATATGATATGATTAATAATGGTGGGGTGGGGTGGGGTGGGGTTGATATGAAACTTTTAAAAGCTATGTATTTATAGAGACTATATATATAGCGTTAGTGTAGCTAGGCAGCAGGCCCTTTGGAAAAGTCTAGCTTTAGAGATTATAAGCATACGGATTGGTGGTGGTGGTGGAGTTGCCCACTAACTGCACCATCCCATCTCTTTAGTCTTAACATGCATGTGTGTTTAGGTGACACTACCATAATATTAGCATTGAGGAGTCTTGGTCAATCCCAACTTCTCACACAAATTTATTTCATAGTGGAATGCCTCTCTAATGCAACACCCAATGTCGGTCTTTTTCTTTATAATTATATATATACTATTTTATTTATCATCTAATCTAATATATATGCATGTAACAGGACATATTATTATATATACATACGTGGTCGATTCCTCCTTCACTGCTGATATGTATAGTTGTGTATAGAGAAAACTAAATACTACTATGACCTATGATCAACAACAACACTTTTCCTTCCTACCTAATTTACGCTCAACTTCAATTATAATATAATCACCTAGTAATAATTAATTAAAACCATAAATTCTTTCCACTTTTAATAATATAAAAAAATTTGTTTACATATACAAGTCTCACCCCTTCCCCAAAAACTTTGCTTGGGGACAAGGGGAAAAGGGTTTGGAAAAAATTGTGCAATTTTGTTGGAGAAAAAATAGTGATATACGTTTCTCGACAACATCCTCAATTAAAATAATAATGTAAATTTTTTGGGATGGATGAATTATCTCTTGATACAATTTTTAAATCATAAAACCGTGCTTAATTTCATTTACTCATTACATCCAATTATCCTTTGATTTCTTCTTCTTCTTCTTCCTTGTAAATGAACAATTCTTTTCATGATTAAGAGCATAGATTTGTACAATTAATGTATAATCAAATAATCAAGAAAGTAATGGTTTTGAAATGTTATCTTTGCTGACTTAGAGGGTGCATTAGTAATTGACATGTCGGTTAGGACAATCTCAACAATTAATTTTAAATTAAACGACGAATGAAGTAGGAGTACCACTTCAACTTGAGATCCCACCTCAAATATTGGGATTTGATTTATTCTAATGAATAATAATAGTAGTCCATAGAAATTTGAAATATGGGTTACCAAGAAAGTGAAGAAATGGTATGAATTATTTCATGGGAATAATCACATACTATATCCCTAAACTTGAATGAATAATTGAAAAAAGAAAAGAAAAGATGAAGCTAGACAAGTGGTTGACCTAAAGACTTGGAATATGAAGTATGGGTGTGGATGAGTTGAGTTGAGTTGAGTTGATGATGTGGGCCCAACTCTAACATCCTCCATGACTATGTACCACTTGTCCATATTTCACAATTATCTTATTCTTCTTTTTCATATTCTTGGATTCATTGATTCCTATTTTCCTACTTTTCAAACACGTACGATTATTATCAAACTTTCCGGATATTAATTTGGTTTCAAACTAACACAAATTTTGGCCCTATTTATCTTCTCAAACCCTCCAAAAGAATAAAATAAAACAACTTTACTTCTTACATTCTTTCTCACTACTGTTTGATGGGACATGATCTTGATATGATCATTATGCATGGATGATTTTCAAGTATGACTATTTTGATTATTGGAATTACGTGCTATAACAGGAATTATTTAATTTGACCACTTCATAGAGCTACCCAATTCATAATTGCAACCTAATTACAAATTTTTGTTTTTAACTTGAAATCAAACTTTTCAATTTTAGGTCCCACAAAAGTTGTATGTTGAATTATTATAGATAAGCTTCTCTATATTTAATCATTGATTAAGACATATTATAAATTGGCACTTACTAATTGAAGATTTTTATGGTCTTTCAACACTATTTTTCTTTTCTAGAGAAATCCAAACACTTTATGCAATTCACACCAATTGATGATGTATATAATATTATTTTTAAATTAACAAGTGCATGAATTTTTGGATTATGAATGTTGAAATACTAGAGAAACGACTCAACCAGCTTATTCATACGTTTGGAATGCAATGCTTATTAGCAAAATTATTACATGTTTATTGATTATTAGAGTTTGATTATATTTAATATGGAATAAGAAATTTTTGAAAGATATATAGTTAACCTCCAAAGACTAAATGGTATATATTGTATTGCATAAAACCAAGATTGAGTCAAAAATAGCTTATGCAGTATCAAATATTATGGGACAATATCTTGATTCTTGAGTATAAATTAATAAGCCAAACTACATACCAATTCTTATCTGCCTCCAACATGTTACAAGTGCTACTTGTCACGATCACGATCCTGATCTCGATCCATCACGTGGGGATCGTATTAAAGCTCGAATCTATATACTCGACAGCATAGAAAACGATAAAAAACATGTAATCGAGTAACTTTTCATTTCTCAAATCGAGCACCACGTACTTACGAGACAAACAAAATCACCCTATAATATTGGATGCTAATTTTGCAAACAAGCAATTACCTAGAGATCTAGATGACCCGCCCGGAGACTTTATTTCGATGTTTGAAGATAGCATCATAATCTTAAAAGCAGAAGTAACGTCGAAGCTGAGATCGTTAATAAGAAGGAACACGAGCCGTACCCTTTTCCAGTTCCAAGGCCCTGAAATTACAGAAATAATCACAAAGTGGATGAGAGGTTAATAAAAATTTGATGCAAGTATAAAGATATTAAGTAACATAGGTGAAAATCTGCACACAGAATGTGTCTTTCTATTACAGTAACATTTTATTTCACGCATTAGCATCCCTTCTTGTGAAGTTTCTGTGTCACGGGATGCAAGATGCAAAAATTTATACCGGGAGAACGTACGTGCATGGATCATTAATAAGTTGGATGCAAGTAACTGTAATTCGATGCATCATATTCGACTTCTAACAAATATACTGCGAAGAGATATCTGCCGTTTATATATTCACAAGTGACGAAATATGACTTCTCTTGACCAAAAAAGTAACAAAATAAGTGAAGAATGGCGATTCTCAAATGTATAAACTGTAAGGCATAGTTCAGAACTTCAAGCTAACTAAGTGCAGTAAGATCATTGCAAGTCTTTGATGAAGTCCATCCTTTTATAAAATGTTATTGAGTTTAGTCTGAAAACGATATTGATACTAAGGTGGATAGTGTTTCGAAGTAGATCATTAACCTATCATACTTACACACACATAGAGAGTAAATAAACACTTCTTTGCATCATAACATCTTGTCATACCCAATAGAGTAGAGTATACACACATCCTCATTAGTTTAATATGATTTTCTCTTGTGAGACATCTACAACATGAGAGCTCTGAAATGTAGCCAAACCAAGCTCTTGAATGTTCCTTTTGCTCGAGCTTTCTAGTTTCTATTGATACAAAGGATTTAGCTCTATTATAGGATGTTGTTCAACCCTATCACGCTATACTAACCCTGTAACCCATGTTCCTTGAACAATCTATCTTAAATCGACTTAACCAAGTCTCAAATATATCCACTTCCTAATGATCATTAAAAGTCTAGATATCTTAGCTTCGTCAAATGAAACCACTAGGTATAACTATTATAACCACTTAGGGTAAAAGATATACTTTCTTCAAGGCTGATAGTTGTTGGTTTGAATTGAACTAAAGAAAGCTTTAGTTTTATATGAAACTATGGACTATTAATTAGTTAAAGGGCATAGTATGTGTTCGTTCTTTACTCCTAAATTCAAGGTCATATGGTGCTCTTTACTGCCAAGTTAAGATAACCTAAACACGTCAAAGATTAATTTGTTTGAGCTAGTTATTTACTATATTAGAATAAAATCGACAGAACGACCAAATCTACCATAATATCATTATACTTGTTTCAGTTGGCACTTATTGTAAAGATGATTCCTTAAAGTAGAAATATATGTATGAAGAGAAATATAACAAAACAATATTTACTTTCAAAAGCAACACAATGAAAGTGCAGATTGCAGAACACTCATTTCTCGAAAACTTTGAAAAGATCATCAAGCAACAACCATGAATTAACAATGATATTTTGGAAAATAAAGTCGATACCTTAAAGGAGAAGAATGAAGATGACGCGGATGAAGATTTAAGTCCAGGTAAGCCAAGATTGTAAGATATGCTCCCATCAGCTTTAAAAAGTCCATAATATTTCTCCGAACCCGCCCCAGGTTTCGAGTCTTCATTGAATAAGGCAAATATGTATGCTTTCAATATATGTTTTGGCCTCATAGGAGTTCCTTTTCTCTTGGCAAGCCTTTTACGTAAATTGAAATGGTATATCCTCGCATTGCTTGGTGTAGCAGCAGATTCACTTTGGTCCCCATGAGATGCCCAACCAGTTTCCGTAATTATAACTTCCATTTTCTTGAAGCCAGCTTTCTCTAAAGCAGCATAAGCTGCATCGATCTGAGCGTCGAGCAAGTTATCATAATGTAAATTGGTCTTATTGTCGTATATTCCCTTATTTGGCTGAAAGAGAGCATAATTTATATCGATTTTCCCCTGGTTGTAAGTATAAGCCAGAAACGGGTATGCATTAAGACAAAACGGAGATCCTATTTGCGAAAAGAACTCTAGAAGTGGCTTCATTAACGGAGCAACATTTTCTGTGAAAGTACAAGAAGAAGGAGGGTATGAATCTGCAAAGACAGCCTGCGAATGAGCTGTAGAGATCTGAACTACTTTATCTATTTCGAGCGTCTTTGTGGCATTGTATATATTCTTCATTGCACCCAATAAAGCTTGTGAAAGATCAAGATCATTTCCGAGAATCTCATTCCCAACTGCAATCCCAACAATGCGCGTTTCAGGAAGAAACGCCTTCACGTTTTCCTTAACCCAACTTAGGGCATGGTCTGCATTCGTACTCATTTCCTTCACAAATCCATTGGGAAGGCCAATCACCAACTCCAACCCAGTTCCTTTGAAGGCATTGAGAACACTGTGATCTGCATCATAAATCCTAACATTCTTGATTTTTGCAGCCTTGAGTAGCGTTACAACTTTGTCGGGAGAAGGGATATTATCCGCTATCCTACCATAATTGATTCCAAAAGTCCCGGTAAACGCCATAGCCAGATGGGCTGCAACAGATAGTGGAAAAGAACATAAGCAACAAAGACCTCACCTAACCGCAATCAATGCACTAAAATCTCCCCATTCACGAGTGTACAACCCCAAAGTGATAAATGAACAGACTATTCAACCTTTGCTAAATACTAAATAGTAAGGGCAAAGTTACAAAACCAAATTAAGCTAAATACAAACAAAAGAAAAAGGCCTAAACCAGCAGTTATCATAATCCACACAATTGCTGAGTAAGAGTACCAAGCAAGCCTAATCTGAATAAAACTTAATCATGAAGTCACCAGAAAATCACATGCAAACAACACAAGTACTTATTTTTCTGATTTCAATTTCAAACTCAGAACATAATCACAAATTTCTTGCAAAAGCGACCATGATCGGTGATCCCAAAGCGAGCACATCTGAATCAACAGCATATTTGTATTTGAACTCAAAACTCCAACCACATCTAATCTAATTATGTTCTTTCCAAAGAAACACAAAACAAATAAAGAAGTAAAAAACCCAAAAGGTGATTAAATAACCAAGAAATCAATAGACTTACCATCTCCCCCGAGAAAGAAAGCCAAGAACATAAGTCCAATAATCCTCATCGCTTCAGGAAATTCTCTATTCCTTCAAATTAAAATGCATCTATATCCTCCTCCCAAACAGAATACTAACCATCAGCAACTGCTCTCTCTCTGTCTCAACTTCCCTATACCAAGACTCAATTTTCACTGAAGCCCACAAGATTTTTTGCTATATTTTAAAGAGAAAAACAAATGATACCCCAAAAAGCAGTGGCAGGCGCCAGAAACGGTGGTTTCTCGGCGGCGGAGACGGTGGTTTATGGGGTGGGTTTTAAAGGTTGTTTTCTTCAGTAGTGAGTGAAGAACTCTTTTGTATATATATTTTATGTGGATCATATAATCAAAACGTAACACTATATGTAATTTGTGTCGGGAGGTGATTGGATTTTCTTTGTTTTTGCTGCTCCACTTTTGTTTATGGACTTCAAAGTCTAGCTCGATGATTCCGTACTCGTTTTCTTTTTTAATAATATTATTATTATTATTATTATTTATATAATATGCTTTTAAATGTTTGAAATTTGAGAGAAAAAGGGGAATCATTCTCTGCCACTCTCATGCTCAGCGTCGTGTCTTTCACGCTCCATAACGTTTATTTATGCGATTCCTTCCCACACGCCACGTGGCAGGACATTACAAGCTTGGTCTTTTATTATATTTACTCTCTCAATAATACAAATTTTCTTTTTAAAAATTGAATTATATTAACATTTAAATTACATGGCCGCGTTACGAAGGACTCGAACCCAAGACCTTAGCCTTGGACATTAACCTCACTATCACTAGGCCAACACACGCACGCCACAAATTTTCTTTTTATTACTTGATAAATTTCCTTCAAACCAAACTGACTGCATATAGGATTTACTTTGTGCAAGACTTAAATTCTAAGTTTTATTCATTACTTTCCAAAGACTGGAGAAGAAAAGTATGCCTAAGAAAAGTACACAATAATAATAATAATAATATCTCATACAAACTGTACGTGTTTCTTAGCTTAATCAGTTTGTATTAATGGACACAGTGCATGTAACAATTATTAATATTGTTAATATTTGTGATTTTAAACTTAATGTTAGGGGTTTGAATCTAAAAGTTCCAATAATATTTAATATATAGGACGGCAAAATAATTGACAAATATTTGTTTTCTTGAGTTGATAATTGACTACTGTATAATCTGATGATGCCGAATTACTTTTTCTTAATTATCATATTAATATTATCATTTTCACTGGTTAAGACTGGCACGTAGTTAATTTTCTTAAAAGTCTTAATTAATTAATAAAAAGCCAACAGCGGGTAGATTGGAAAAAATAGTAGAAAAAAACCAGAAAGAGAAACGGGAACGAGCAGATTAATTAATTCTAGGGCTATATCTCTAATCGCACCTAATTAATGATTAGATTTACTAACTCATTAATATCCTTCCAAATTATTCATAATTAATTGCTATAACTTTCTTAAGAATATATTGTTTTGGAAAGCCTTACATCATAAACTTTGTAATCTTAAGTTGATTGTTATCAATGTCATGTAACATGATTAATTATACAACCAAGTATTTTGGAAACCCTTACATCATAAAGTAACTTTGTTATCTCTTCTTTTTTTTTTTCATAGTAAGATTGACTTATTTTTAAGAGCTCATAATTGAAATAATAATAACTTTAGTGACAACACGTGGATCATCAATAAAAGATGGTTAATTAGGACAAATTATATCATATCATAACACATTATGGTGACCAAAAAGATCAATTTATGATGTCTTTATAACGAAGATTCCAACAATTTCTACCAAATATATATCTCACCAACTATCTCTCTCTCTCCACATTATTACAATATAGTGGGAGAAAATGTCGTCAGCAATCAGCATTTTATATCATAGTGTTTGACTGCATATATTTTCACCCACAAATTATACCTTTTATTTTATTATTTTTTCTTGAAACATATCGTCGTTAATAGTTTAAGGATGTGATAGAACCATAATCAAAAAAATTCAAGATGTGACACAAAAAACATAATTATCATAACAATTGAGATGCGATTTGATTCTTTGCAAGTCTTTTGTACAAAAGATAAACAATAATTTTCAATAGATGTGAAAAGTGCTTATTATGTAGTGAAATTTAAGATGAAATTCATGCGTATTAATTGAGTGTTAGCTTAGCATTAATAAAATGATTAAATTTTACTCTAAAATAAAGTGTGTTTAATATAATAGTAGTATGTTATGTTACAGTCGACGTGAAAGGAGTGACTTTATAGCTGTATGTATGTATGTATGTATGTATCCTTTATCAGTCATATAAATTTCTTGAGAAATTAATTAAGGTTGTGTCTTTTTTGTGCTTTAATACAAATATAAAATAAAATAAAAAGAGAAGGGATGATGGAAGGATGCTTTATAATAGTGGTGTGCTGTCAACAAATAGAGGAATCACTTTTAGACATTGCTCTCATTCTCTCATACCCACTTCATTTCAATCCCATTTACTTTGTCTCTTCACTTTCTTTTATCTTCCCAGAATATGAATATTCAATTTCTTTCTATTCTCCTCTCTTTTTATTGTTTCCTTATCAATTTCATTTTCTTTGTGAAATTGTCATGCAATTTTGGCAATCTAATGGGAAACTCCTTTCTTTTGGTACATGATATATATGTATAATAAGTCATATATTTATGTTTCGTCTGTTCCACTCAAATTGTCCCCAAAAATCAATAAAACATTCACAAATTTGATCAAACGGGGTCCTTGAATGGAACAGAGGGAGTATATCATACAGGCCCATTAGATTTTTGGTCTAATAGTACAATAGGCCTGGATAGAAACTTGAAGAACATGGGGCCCAAAATCTAATATCTTACCCATCTAAATATGAAAAAAATTAACACAAAAGTAATCAAATGAGATTTAGTGACGAGTGGCATATTTTAATATTTTATAATTAAATTTTAATTTATTATTTTATTTTAGTTTTAAATTCAATATACTTTAGCTTAATTTTTTTAATTACTATAGGTGTTGTTTATTCCACTTAAATAGAATATATATATATATATATATATAGTTAGTTAGTTAGTTTTTAACATTTAATATTAATTTTAATTAAGTCTTAGGGTTTATAAAGTTAAAAATGAGGTATATAATTTTTTAAAATCTTAAAATTTTTAAATAATTGTTAATTATGATATCATCATACTGATTTTTTATTTTTAAAAAAGTACTTATTAATTAAAATAATAAACATAAAATGCAGGACAGAAAAGTGAAACAATTCCCATCTCAAAATTAACAATTAACATAAACTTATTCGATCTCTAAAGGGAAAGGAGCTTATTCCATGTTTTGTTTTGAAATTAGGTTTGAAAAGGGGAAACACTTTATAATACATTTATTGTTAAGAGTTAGGAGTCTTACGACAACATGAAGAAATTGTATATTTAGGATTTAATAGAAGATTTGATATAGAATGAACAATTTTAATGATGTTACATTGTCTAATGATCCACTTTGTAAGTGAATTAATATTTCAATTTAATATATAAAAATTGATTAAAAATAATAAATTAAATCATGAAGAATGAGTTATAATGTAATATTAAAAAATAAGAAAATGAAAAGGTGGTGGATGTGTTATGACGAAAATAGCCTTCAGAAAGGAAAGAGTAAGAAAATCTGGTAATCTTATCTTGTGATGTTTGAAACTGCCACAACTTCTTCTTCTTTGCCACCAAAACACACACACACCATAAACATGGCTGCATTTCTTCTCTCTAACGCTAAACTATTTCTCCCTTCTCTCCCATCCACACCAACATCTTCTCCTTCATCATTTCACGCAAAACCCCAGCAGTTTGTATGCAGATCTTCTGCTACTGAGCTCTCCACCAGGAGAAGCATCTCTCTTTCTCTCGCCGCCGCCGCCGCCGCCGCTTTTCTCTCCGCCGCTAATCAGAAGGCCAACGCCGCCATTTTGGAGGCAGATGAAGACGATGAGCTCATGGAGAAGGTCAAGAGAGATAGGAAAAAGAGGCTTGAGAAACAAGGTGTTATCGGCTCATCAACTAAGGAAAAAGGTGCCTTTTTTTAATTTAGTTTCTTCGTTTTATCCTTTTTAATTTCTCACACAAATGCAGGTTTTTAGGCAAGAGATTTTGATTTAAGTTTGAATGTGTTGCTTCTGTATTGGAAATAATGGCGATTCATTATATGATGAAGTGTTATTAGTTGCATAATTGAATGTTTGATAATGCTGAAATTGTTCTTCACAATTCATTACTATGTGACTGTTAATGCAATGCTTCCATCAAAATTAGGAGTTTCATAAAGGAAGCAAGTGTAGGGCTCATTCTATACCTTGAGTAGTTTGAAATAATTGTTGCTGAAGAATTTATGAAAGGGCTAGATTGTGAAGGAAGTTGTCTAAAAATGAGATATTGCACTGTTGCAGCATACCTACAAGAACTTGTATACAAATTGAGCAAAATAGGGGAATCTTTAGAGAAGGAGGATCTTTCAGGAGCAAGTTCTGTTATTGGTTCCAGCAAGGAAACTGAATGGCTTCAGAAAGTGAAGTCTGCCCTTAATAAGGTGTTTGATCGCATGGAGTTCACTTGATCGCGTCGTTTTATTACATCCTTTGTAATTTCTGATGTATGCTTTGAATGGCAGTTGAGTTCTAGTGAAGAAGAGAAGACAGAGGTTGATATCTTTAATTCATCACTGACCTCCTTGATATCATCAAGTGAGTTTCATCAATTAGTCTAAAGAATCTGTTGTGCAACTGCATTGAAACTATATATGGTTTTAGCTGAGATTAGGAGAGAGGAGTGATCATGATTCAAACATGATGTTTTGCAGTTTCGAATAATGATGTTGAAGCGTCGAAGATAGCATTCGTGGCGTCTGCAAGCGCGTTTGAGAAGTGGACGGTGCTATCGGGATTGATGGAACAACTGAAGGGCCTTTGAAGAAGAAAGAGCAGACTGTGAAATCTCTGCTCATCTGCACAGGCTTAATAATCTGCACCATTCTTTTCTCCATTACCATTCTTTCCGGCTTTGATTAGTTTTCATGCATTAATTTTGAATGTAAAAAGGGTTTTGAGCCTTAAAAGGGAACAGCTCCTGCTGTTCTGCTTCATAGTTTCATCAGTTGTAAGTTGTAACTAAATGAATCTCCTGTGGAAATATCAATATTGTATGGTTTTCATTCCAAGATGTGGAGCTAAATAATTGTCTTTACTTATTGTTCTAATGCCAAAGTCTTTGCTAAGAACAGCAAAAGTTCCTAATAACAACCAAGGACCATTTTATAAAATCAATCAAGGTTTATGTTACATTAAGGATTCTGCAGATAGTACTATCAATTTACCATACAAAACAAATGCTTTATGTGATGGTTAAAATTAAATAGATATAAAAATTACAAGGATCTTGACATTGATAATCTTCATTCTACACTAAAATTTACCCACAAAAGAAAAACATCACATGTGCAGAAACAGGTTCTTGCTAAGATCTGTAAAGAAATTGGGGCTGTTCCATAAAATATAGCTACAAAGCACAATATTCATAATGCACATCATCAACAGCAGCAGCACAAGAAGAGAGTGCAAAAACACCCTAAAATTACAAGCGGCAAATTCATGTTACAATTCTGAAAGAATGGCCGGAATGTAATGCGACAATTCTGCAGTCAGCGACTGAAATCCATTCACTAGCTGCGTGTGAAATTCTTCGTCTTCCTCTCCGATTAACCGAAAGTGCACGCGTATTGCACGCTTGCAAACCGCCATGAACTCGAGGAGTGCAGCAATCAACTGCTGCAACTCCTGCGACCGCAGCCTTGTTGCGGGTTCTCCCGAAAGGAATGCCGTACACACACTCAGAACTCCGCTGTTCACTTGCACAGCTACGGACCCCTGAAGTATTCTCTGCAGACTCTGGAGTCGTGGGAGTTGGTCGCCTTCTGAGCTGCGCGGTTCCTCAAGTTCGTTTCTCAGTGCTGCTGTTCTAGTTTCGATCATACCGATGGCGTTCTCCACAGGAGAGAACTCGAGGGATTCCGACTTCGTCACCTGCAGGCGATTGACGAGGGCGGGGAACGAGCCTTCAGTCTGCAGCACTGTGCGCCGTTTCCACTGGTCTTCCAACCCGCCTTGAGTCTTTCCATTTTTTGTGAAAGGGGTATCGAACAAGAACCGATCGAAAACCCGTGCACGGACGCTTCCGGTAGAAAGAGAAAATATTCTCTCTCTTCTGCTTCCCAAGTCCTCGTCTTCCATAACTGGATCTACAGCTGTAATCTGCAGGTAGCAAACTTCTGCCTGAAGTTCATCAGCCTTCACCTGCCTTGAGTCCGGTATCACATGTAATGTTGTACCGTCCATTCTTGACTCGTATATGTGACTGAGTTTCTCCATTATATCACCCAACCTTACATCACGTGCTTCTCTGTATACGTACTCTTTCCTATCGAGCTTGGCAAACTTTTCACCATAGAACCCTACCCTATAATATGTTGCATCTGCAAAGGGTATGGGGCTGGATTCTTGCTCGAGAATTGACTCGTATATGTTTGTAAGCATCGTGTGGCACTTGGCTAACTGTCCATATGCCCGTCTGCTCTTATATACTGGAATAACGAGTTCTAGTATACTGGCGCAGAAGTGGTGGAGCTCGGCTTGGGAGAAGAGCTTATTTGCAAGTTGCAGGTACTTAACCGCAGAGTCAACAGTAAGTTTTGAAGCGCCGTAACCTTCTACCTCTGCTGCAGAAGCCTCGGCAGTTATTTCGCCACTGACCATGGGACATATTTTGCGCAATGCAGAGACGTGATCAGAGCTCCACACTCCATCATTTCTACATACAAGAGCCTACAAGAAATGATTCATGTCATGCAAGAATCAGTTTCATATCATGATATTCGAGGGGATGAAGATTCAAATCAGTCACATCACATGCATGTTTTGATATCTAAGCATGTTAACAGCCATTGAAAATTGATATCATTAGCGCTTTTGATGATATCTTTATCATTAGTTCACCTATAGTACAAGTCCACTTTGAAAGAGATAATTACAAGGTTAAATGCAAAAAATCATGATCTATATAGAAGTTCTAATGACATTAATGTTTCATTTAAACAAGGAAAATAAACTATTATATCATCCAAAGTTTATCTAAACATACAACCACCACCATTTGGAAAATTCTCATAATAAAAGTTAGTAATGAAAAACTTGATTATATTATTTACTCAACAGTTTTCATACCAATATATTAACGAATTCAATAGTAACTCTATGTATGAAGAAGTTCAAGTGAATTTTGTTTTTATTTTATGAGAATCAAGTTAAAAACTGTTATAATATGGAGTTTATATTATTATTAGTATTAGAGATTATTTCCTTGTATAGCATAGCCTTAGTTGTCTATAAATATGTACTTCCTCCCATTGATTAAGATACGATTTTATTCTCCAATTATACGATTCAACAAGAACCATATGGCCATCCGATATGATTATGAGTTTTACAGAATCGACCTGAATGCCAACCAACTTTTAAAAATTAAATCCATTGTTCAGATTTGACGTAAGATCTTGGCATCTTGTGCTTGCCCTGTGTCGCCTAAGGGAATAGCAAACTAACCCTTAAAGGCAGCAATGAAGAAAACAGAAAGAAAGTAGAATCTTACCTGCATCACCACTCCAGCAACAGCAACAGCACACTGCGCTGCTTCAGCCCAAGACTGCATCTCCTGGTGGGCATCGCATAGATGTAATAACCACATTATATGAAGATCTGGAACTGGTGCAAATGCCATCGCAAGTTTGTAGAAACTCTCGGCAGCAGCATATCGGTCGACTGTCATAACAGATGCCTACAAGAAAAGCATATAAGCACCATAGTTAACTTCAACAGAAGTAGTGTAAGTCAGAGCAGTCATCAGGGTGGTTAAGGTCTACCAGTAGTGCGTGATCCAGGCTGGCATCGAGAGCCAGAAGTAAACTGTCAGAGAGAACTTTAACTTCCGACCATGACCAACTTTTATCTGACAATTGCTCACGAGTGACAAGAAGAGCATTTTCTGGTAGACCACACTCTCTGAGTAGGGAGGGGCTCTTAGATTCATCAGCCATCTCCTCCAAAGATTTTCGAAGACGGCGCGCTTCGCCAGTTTCTTCTAGAGTCCCATCAGCTTTCATATGTGTAATTTGGACTTCAGACATCAACTCAGACAATGTAATTGTGAGCACAACCCGCAATCTTGCAGTCTGCAAGTAGGAAAATGCGCTCTGCAAAACAATCACAATTAAGGCTGGAGCAAGAAATAAAAAAGAAGATTAAAAGACTAAGCAAGTTAAGAAAAGAAACCTACCCGGACAAGTATCTGAAGCCCAACAACAGCTCTTTTCCTAATATTCTCATTGCGAAAAACTCCAAGCCGGAGGAGATGGAAAGCAATTTGCTTTAGAAAACGATCATTTTCCCTCGACATTAGTGTTGCACCATGAAGCTCAAAGACATTATTGAAAACTGGAAAGATAGCTTTCCAGAAAGATAGAGGTTGATTATGAGAGAAGACTATCATAAATATAGATGTAATACAATCAAGTTTTCCATAATCAGTAGCAATAGTATGGGATGCTACAGCCCCGGAGAATTTCTCAATTATTTCCAGAACTTGTAGACTCACAGCAGCGCTAAGGTTTTCTTCCCAAAGTTCCTGAACAACACAGATGCATTGGATATTATAATAGTATCCAGCAATACCAATGCAAATAAAATGAGATATCATATATCATCATCAACAAGCAAAAACCGGTGCTACCAAGGCAGTTCATAGAGTATTACTATCTGCAACAACCATCATACCAGTTTTTGCCTCAATATTGGGTGCAAAGACTCCCTTAATGCTTGAGTTGAAGCTCCAATTCTAGAAGATTGGGCCTGAGCCAGAGCTTCCCTTAACGAATATGGCTGACTAGGAGAGCTTAGCTGAGAGTTCACTCTTTGCCACAAATATCCATTTTCAGGTGTTCCTTGAGGCTGCATCAATCAAGCAATTACATTTAGCATACTTAAAAGATGTGATATACAACAGTGGACTGTGAAAAGACACATTAAGAATAACATATGCAAAAATCAGATGATATGCATACTCCAACTTCTTGGCGTGCAGCCTCCAAAAGATACTGATTAATTGCAGGAGAAAGTCTCTCCGAGTACTTTGACGAGAAGGGCTTATCTCCTAATGGACTCCGAGAACTACTGCCCATAAGCAAGGTATCATCAGGCTTCTTTTGCTGCCCAATACGACACCAAACAACAGGTTATAGTTAAGATCTACTCTCCAGCAGGAGAACCATACATGTATAATACCAGAAAATCTGTTATATGAGCATATAGGGTTGAAGTTCTGGACATTCCATATATGTATATTAAAACTTGGCATAAATACTACAATAGTACTTTCTTAATTGATGCAATAATATATCAGAAAAACCAAACACAATATATATACACCATAAACAAACAACAGAGAGACATTCTATCTGAAGTTTATTGTGCCCCCTTATGTAGATGAGCATCAGAATAGACCACAAACAACAATCCATGATTTATTGCTAATATGATCAAAAAATTTGCTCCGTGATTATAGGATCTTACAGCTCCCTCTTTCACTAAATTCTCACATATCAGTGAAGCATAAATTTGATGGTCCCTATATATGGTTTCCCTGGAGTATAATGGATAAACAAAAGAATTATTTTCCCTTGTGCATGCCCCAAAAAAGAAACTAATTTAGTGGATTGGATAATTGATGATTGGCATGAATATGAGGCCTGATTACGGGACTAGATTAGATTATCAAATCATAACAGTTGTCCTTGGTTTTTTACTCTTTATCATCTTTCTTGCGTATCAAGATCTAGAAACTCCACTAGAAAAGAAAAGGAAAAAAAAGATCTAGAAAAATTTTGAAAAAATAATATATAATTTTACATTACCTCAAAATGAATTAGACATTCCTCCAAAAGTTTGAAGAATAATCTTGTACGGGCAATGCTTTGCTGCCAGGCCTTAATAAGAGAAGCATCGTCCAAATTGCGTATGATTTGCAAAATGGCAATCAGGACCTCACGCTTTTCACTTGAACCCAAATTGTAGAAGACAGGCATTTCATCTAGTATCTACAAGAATGCAACAAATAACTAAGCAGATAAACTCTCGAAATGCAGCAGCATTACAGAGCAAATAAACTCATAATGACAAGCCATTACTAGTACGAACTGTTTACATAAGTGACCTAACCCATGCTATTCAAATATACTAGCAAATGATCACCGAGCAAAATTCTGATGATCTGATGAAAAGCAAATACAAGATGCAATATTCTACAGAAGACCCCATGTAATATACATTACATTATAAAGATAAATACACTACAGCATACAACTCCAAGACTACAGCATATAAACTCTCGAAATGAAGCACTAGAAAACCGCAAATTACCCAAAACAGTCTATCACGCAGCATGCATTTACTCTAGTTCCCAACGCTGAGAACTAAATCTCCTACATAAGCATTTAACAATACAAACTTATTAACAACTTTCGTATTGAACACAGATGAAAGAAAATGCGTTAAACACCTGGCCTACGAGAGGGAAGTACAACTGAGCTATGTAAAGTTTATCTTCCAGCTTTTGGTAGCGTAAATCAAACTCGTGCTTGCACAATAGAACCACCAAAATCCTCGCAGCCTATGAGCAATTAATCAAGATATCATAAAATAGCTCAAAGAAACCAGGATGAGGATGACTAAGAAATGAAACAACAATCATCTAGCCATTGAATCATGCTGGCCTCACCTTTGCACGCATAGATAAATCTTCATGGTCCCAAGTAAGAAAGATCTCTTGTATAAGAATTGATGCAATGTAATTTCTGCAATTAAAAAGCTCCATTTGAGAAACATCAGAACAGGAAATAGTGTTTGAACTTGAGTGAAGAGAAGCAAATTTCTACTAATTATGTTATAGTACAAATAGGGATATTATATTCATCCAGATTCCTATCACAAAACAACTGCATTCTATAACACCAACGCTCCAGTCTTTAAATAATGTCCCACAAGAAAAATATTGGTTTCCCTTCATAAGCCAAGCACAAAGATATATCATGAAAAATCAAAAGACCAATTTGCAAAAGACAACATGATTTTCCCAAAATTTAAAAAGGCATCATGGCGTCAAGATACACAACCTTTCTGGTTTATATTGTGATCAATTTGGTACTACACAGCCTTTCTCATTTTAAGGGCATGTATTTCATTTAAGGGAAAATATGACAATTTACAAACAAAAAAGTAGTTTATATCTTTTATTTTCAAGTGGGTATTTTTTATGAAAGTGGGTATTTTGGCCTTAGCTTCATACACAAGGAAAGAAAAGTTGAACTAAAAATTTATATCTAATAGATCATGGAAAAAGTGAAACAGGAGTTCAAATGGAACTAGAAAGAAAATGTGGATGATTTATAGTAAAAGAAATTCCCAATGTCCCATCAGCCATCAGATCAAATTTGAAATGCCCATATCAATATGAACTAGTCTAGACTGACCATGTAAATTCAGGACCCACTTTCTACTCTCCTAATATTCACAGACCTTTACCTATCGAATGGGACAGAAAGAGCATTAGATAGACCATACAAGTGGCACACACTGTGAAAGCCTCATGATAATTGGAGTAAAAACTTCAGAAAAACATAAAGAAAGAACAGAAGGGGCATAGTTAGCTTAAAAACAAAAACAAGACGGTTATTTCTTAATCCACTATTCCTACCATAATCCCACAGAGCCAATGAAGAGCAGAATATTATTAGCCAAAATGATGGCACACCTAAACCTCGTGTTCCTAAACATTAAATGAAATACTGCAAGAATATTTGTCAAGTTTCATTGCTCAGAAACGTACCTTCATCAATGTATGATAGAATAATGACAATCAAGCATTCAAAGAAGCTATAGAGAAAAGAATCATACAGTTACCTGTCAGAAGGGTCTCTGCCTGGCATTTCCACAAAAAGATCATGATCACATAAAATCTGCAGAAATGTGAGCTTGCAATCATGCAGCACTGACTGACACACCCCAGAGAACTTATCAAGATACAATGACACCTACAAAACAATAGTTACAGATGAAGTGATAGTCAAGCGACTCAAGCCTAAACATAAGAGGTCTTTCTCAAGTTTAACATAATTTGGAAGTATATTCCCAACTTGAAGAGAAACATATGCAACAGAGTCATGCATGGTGTACAATACAATGTATTGCTCCAGGAACTCCAGGGAAGTAGTATACTAACCAGTTCAAAAACTTGACGAGGCTCTATGGTGGATAAAAGATCATAACAAAAGAAAGCCAAGCCACTGTTTAGATATTTAGCCAAACCAAGACCCTTCTTGCAACGCTCGTGAACTTCCGTTAATAGGCAGTCATACAACTGCATGATACATCTGAAGACACCTTCTTTTAACTGCATTGGAGGAACATCTTCTCCTACCAAAGAGAATAATGAAATGAAATAGTAATTTAGTAAATAAATGATCCAATAGGCCACATCACATTATCAGCCATTCAAATTAGCTTTCAAGCGTTACATGGCATAAGGTGATCATTGATCCATGTCCACTTCAACCTACTAAAGGTAAAACAGTTTTGAATCAATCTCAAGTAAGATTGATCCCCTATGTCATTTTTAGGGCCATCTACTACTCATATCCACAGATGCTATAAAATTATAGGCTATTACTTATTCAGAGACAGGCTACATAAGAGTTCAACAAGATACAGGGACAACACCAAGTGTTTTAATAAAAAAATTACCTGAAGGAAGATTGTGATAGAATAATCGAGTCTGCTCCAATGCCATAGATTTGACAATGAGTTCAAGAAAAAACCAAGCCATAGCCAATACATCATCATAAACTGGCCCAACACGGTAACCTTTAGCCTAAATTTCAAAGTGATGGCGTAATAAGAATCAGTCTCATCTAAGAAGATAAAGATTTGAATGTGTGCATCATAAGCACCACAAAAGTCTTATTTATCTTTCTTATTTGTATTAGAATTAAGATCTCATTTGACAAACTTCTTTGGATTTGGTAAATTCATAATAAAAAAATAATATGGTTCTAAGGTATGCTTCAAAAAGAAAATTCCAAGAGTCACAGAACAAATATTACCTTGCTCCGGGCTAAACTTCCCCAAACTGTAGATAAACCTGGGTAAACTGGTGGTTGCCGTCCCCCAAAGTCATCAAAAGCAAAGTCAACATAGTTAACTAAAAAAAGATTCCTTTCACCGTCATCAATTGACTCTTGCTGCACCCTGTAAACGCAATGCTACACTAAGGCGGTGCTTACAAATGATTTTTTCTGCTTAAAGTAGATAATCAAGTGACAAAAAGAAAAAATGGGGTCATCACAAAGTAGGCAGTGTGGTGCTTCCACCATATACATAGTATTCTTTCTAAAACTGATAGCAACTCAAATTTGTGAGGAGAAAAGTCTGGGAAAGATGCAAGAGAAAAAGAAGAAGTTTGGAAAATTTAAAATACATTGTGTCTGAGAAGATCACTGATAGATTAGTCGATAGTGACTTGACTAAGGTTAGAGTAACCTCAATGCCACTTCAACTGTCGCCAGTTTATTTAATTTCCAAGAAATTTTTAAATACATTTATAAATTTATAAATTTCATTATTTAATAAATTATAATTGATGTAGTTTATTTAATTTCCAAGCATTTTTTTAAATTTAATATAAGTTGCTGTTAATTTTTTTCCACAACCCACAAATAATATGTAATTGATATTAATGATAACAAAAATTAACAAGATAAAAAAATGTAATGGGGGAAACACACACCCTTAACTAAAAGTTGGCAAGCGATGTAAGGCTATTTTATCTGCTTGCCAACCAGTTGCATGCAGGCTAGGCATATAGACACCAATAAATAAAGTTGGAACATGAATGTATAAGTAAAACGATACCTTGTCAATATATTAACCATAGCTCTGAAAGCAGCAACCTATGTTGAAATTTGAAAAAAAAATCAGCTGTCAATATTATGATTCCGAACTTCATTTCAGAATAACATGACAGTATTTAATTAGGTAGATAGAACAGAAAGGGTTAGAAAAGATCTAGCCTGTTTTAAGTTACTTACCTGCAAAGTCTCTCCACCATTTCCAATGAGGTGGAGAAGCATGTTTAAGATTGGCTGAAGAAATTGAAGTAAAGCGGTGGAATCAACATTCTTTAAACTGTTGATTGCCTACAAGAAACGTTATAAAAATTATTTAGGAGATAATGTATATTAATGCAATATAGCAACGGACATCCCGCAAAGATGAATAAGACTGAAGACAAGTAATTTTTTTTGCATTTAATCAGTTTTCTCTCCAAAATTAGAAAGAAAAAAAAATGAATGGCAAATTTTCTATGCTTTTTGCCATGAAGGTATATTTATTGATTTAAGGCCACTTTAGCTAGAGATGCAAACTCATATTTTCTTACTGAAACTGGTTAAGCTGAAATTTTATTAAACTTATGGCATTTTCCATCGAACTAAATCAACCACTAAGTGCAGGAAGGCATGATACTATAGAATAAATTAATCTCAACACTGTAGCTGAATGTGTTGTTTTCCACATCTCAAGAGGAAAAGTTAGCATAAGAGAGTATAAAAAGTAAACCTCAAGAAGCTCAGATCCCCAGGGTGGACTTGTTCGAAGAATGTGCCTATCATACTCAAGAAAGAAATCTCTAATCCTTTCACTTATTGGGTACAGCGATGAACATAAACGCAGACGGAGTCTAAACACATTTTTACCATCCTCCAAGTAATCCACCTTTTCCTGAAAAAGCGTCAAAGAGACAGTCATCATTTGAGACAGGGTATCTTGAAATGTAAGTATAGACAGTTCAAGTTTTAGAAGAAAAACATAAGGCTGTGTCTGTGATATATCCACTTTTATAAAAGAAGCAATTATTTTGTTATTGCCAAAAAGATGGTAACCTGTATAGCACTAAGAGCATCTATGTACATGTCAATTCATGATAGTTAATAATTAATTCATGATATATTTATCCTTCTACCAAATTCACCATCAGCAATGAGCCTATAGTTCACAAACCAAAGATCTAACTACTTTCAAGTACAGTCCAGACCTTTGGAAAAGTATGTGAGATGTGAAAAAATTGGAAAACATCAATTTACAAGACCATATTCCAAAACCTTGGACTACAATGTAAAAGGTGCAAAGATGCGTCGCGACCCTCAACGAACCGTTTCGGGAGCATCAATTCAAGTAGCCACCATATTTTTAACATAGTAAATGACATGCAACTTCAACCAGATTGCACTAGGACTAGTGTGTTGAATAAATCGAAGGGTCAACATTTTATGACTTGCATCATTAGTCTTACTAGTCGCTAGTACTGCCAAAAATAGCTACTCCTGACATTGGTAGTAACTTTCTCAAAGGTTGCTGAGAAAAAATAAAATGAGAACACTCAACGAGGATAATAAAATTCAACTTATATCATCATACCCTGCTGTTGTCTTGTAGATAGTGGGGCACCAACTCTCGCATAAGGGGTAATGAAATTTCAGATTTTGACCTGCAAGATATGGTTTATAATGTGATTCACCATTTATAGGTGAACATATCTAACAAATGTTGAGAAAGGTCAATTAGAACCAACAAGCTCCATGAGTCTGCATCACTCAGAAGCTAAATAATACTCCCTCTGTCCCATTATTATTATCCTCTTTTATTAAAATAATACACTCATCTCAATATAAAAGAGGACAATAATAATACGACGGAGGGAGTACAAGGGATTGGATGAAATCACAGTTTTAAAAAATAAGCTTGCAGATTCAAGGTGGTTTTAGAAGTGGTATGGTAGTCATAGTAATTTCTCATTCTGTTCAAATTACCAAATAAACCGGCAATATCACTTTATGCAAGTATTCTGCATATTAAAGAAATATATAATTCTAAAATTGATCAATCTTCCCCAGTACATCTCACTGCATATCCAAATGGGTTGGAAGACTGCATAATGCTTGTTTAGTTGTTTATGGTCAGGTCGTACGGATGGCAAAATAACCCGCAGGTACCCGACCCTAATGGGGCAGGTATGGGGGAAGAAAATCGGGGACGGATGCAGGTATGGGTTTATATATTTGTACCCGAATCGGGTACGATGCGGGTATATATATCCCCGCCTCGATAAATTTATATAATATTTTTTTTTTAATTATAATTTTTTATATATAAATTTTTAAAATTTTTATGAATAAAATAACGTATATTGAAAGATTTTCAACTTTTGAAAATTTTTATATATAATTATTTTATTACTCTAGCTGGTAACTATTTTTTTCTTAAAAAATATTTTTTTATCTATTATTTTTTCTTAAAAAATACTAGTTAACGGGTACTCGATGGGTACCTTTTCCTCCCAAAACAATCCCCGCCCTGTACCGCCCCGATTTAAACGGGTACGGAGGCGGGTATGGGGGTTAGTTTTTGAAACGGGTACGGGGACGGGAAAGCAATACCCACCCCGAACCTGTCCCGTTGCCATCCCTATCAGATTGCTTAATTAGTTAGTATGTGCTACATCCACGTATGTCATAAATTCTTAATCTCGAGTAAAGCAGTGATTACAAGTTCATCTTCATAACGCATACAAATTAGAAAAAGAGAATGGCTGAGAGCATACTGCACATAAGTGGATAAAGGAAGTGATGCATATCCTACGACCACCTGCATTGATGAATAAAATTGGTTTTGAATGAGAAAACATAATAACTGTATATACAGAGAAAATACAGTTTCATAGAAATACACTGAAGTAGACAGGTATGGTCAAGATACCAAAAAATTGGTTGTATGAAGGCACTTACTGGTTTAGGAAATTCAATTTTTGTTTGAAGGTCAACATGAAAGAAAGTGAACAAAAGGTGGTGTGTTGGAGTCCATATAGCAGGCAACGACACTTTTATTTCATCATGATAACAAGCAACCCTAGTTCCAACAGCAACTTGAGTCTCGGCCCATTTTTGAAGTGCAGAACCCGGCTCCCTTGGATGCATTGCCTGATAAATTAAACCTTATACTTAGATCTGGTCTATCTAATATAACTGGGAACAGTGTATAGCATGACTCTACCTCCAATGGGGGTTTGCGTATATCAACATCATCCTTTCTTAGTTCAACTCGTATAAACAAATTTCTTTTTCTAGTCATGCTGGCACTTAAAGGATACACATAAAGGCAATGGAAAAGCTGTAAGAATGGCTCATTCCTCGACGTTATCCGAAAGTCAAAAGCCTGAAACTGCAAAAGAATAAAATAATAACAAGAACAAATGAATCACTTGATCTGTACATGACCAAGATTTGAACTCAAGCATATGTATGACATGCAAATCCAACAAAGCAGTGATACTTACATCATTAGCACCACTATCTCCCAAACCATGTGATACTAATCCATTTCGATCCAGCTCTATACCACTAGAAGAATGCACATCCACATCAGCATTATGCCGTCCATCAATTCCATAACCAGGAGATTTTGTGAAGTTTGCATCAGACACATTCTGATGACCCCCAAAATCACCATTTGAGCTTCTGTTTTCAAAAGATCTCTCATCGGCTTGGCCAAGTTTTTCAATCTCCAATCTTAAGATACCCTTCACTGGTTTGTGAATCTTTCGTTTCGGATCCTAACAGAGAAAAACATTCCAACTTATGTTCAATTGTAAATATAATGGATGCAATAACAAGGAAGCAAAGCCATTATATTTTAAGAATATGGCCTTTAGTTAAAACTAGGTCTCATTTAAATGTTTTTTTCATCCCAGATGATACATTAACATTAAACTTATAGGTTGGCATCTTAGAATATACACAAGTTACAAAAATACAATGGGATCTAACCAGGAGTGATTCCTCGGTATAGCCTTCTTTGACTTTGCTCAGATTTGATACTTCAACTACAACAGAATTTCCACCAGAATACCCAAGCTTTCCATCTAGTGTGATCTTCGCTACTGGTTCAGCAGCTCCCTCTTGAGAAGTTGAGCCAGAAAGGCTAGTAACAAGTGGACTGCTGGGGGAAGCAGGCCCACCAGAAGCAGATGTAATGCCGCCATCAAAGAGTGGTATGATTGCCCAAGCAAAGGGCTCTCTGTAAGGCATGAGTCGGGACCAGACTTGCAGTTTTTGTTTCTCCCTCTCAGTAAGATGAACCTAATTAACCAACAACAGATAAAAAAAAAGAACAAAGTGCAAAGTGAATCTAATAGCACTGTAAATGGACCAAACTCATCTTATAAAGCCTATGTAGCTGAGATAAAGATCTCCCACTAATTATAACAAATATATATAACTATGCAAGCATGGGAATTTCAACTACTATTATTTTTTTATGAAATATGAAAAGAAAATTACTTCAAGGATCCATACAAGTTTAAAGTAGTCCCCCCACCCTCCAGTCTCCACATCAGTATTTGTTTTTAATTTACTAAAAACAGAAACATTTTATGAAGAAAGGTTAAAAGGGATGAACATCCATTAAGTATTGGAAATATTCTGATCTAACAATAAAATATAATTGCAATACCATCCGAGCAATGAGCTTCAGTTTGAGATTACGAACGTTGCAATGCTTACCGGCTCCTTGCGTGAATAAACTGATGAAGTCACTCCACCTTCTTCAGTAGCAGGCTTTTCTAATTGGATAAGCAAACAAACTGATGATGATGGTACATCAACACGGAAAATACCACGTTCCTCGATGGAACTACTCATCTGAGTAATAAAGATAAATTTTATGAATTCTCGTGTCACTTCAATAGTGCTTTTTTGTATCAAACAATAAGAATGAAGAATCTAATTATGATTTCAGAATAGCCTAATAGATATCATGCAATGATATAACAAATCCACCTTAAACATATTCAAATAAGGAAAAAATGACGAAACAAATAAAGTACTGCAACTTACATTTTGCATTTCTGCTGGTAACATATGGAATGTAAAATCCTCTGAGAGTTTTTCCCTTCTCTCCCTATTATATAAACAAATAGTGCCATAAAATGGCTCTACAAGAGGAACTTCATGTTTCAGCTTTGGTATTAGCTTGAAGCTCAAAGAGCTCCAATTAATATAGCAATAGATGAAGAAAAAGTTAGTACAAACTCACCGACGAACCCAGCTTGAAATGTCAAGGATAGGACTTTCACTGCAATCCTTAGTCCACTACACAGGGAAAAGAACACATTACAGAAGAGACGTAAACAAGAGAAAGGTGCACCATTAGGAGAAGATGTGCACTGTTGCATGCAAAGAGTATACATGCATGTCATCATGCAAACCTGGTGTACTGAACGATGTTAGTAGCAGGGAGTCTTTGACCAAATATAGTGGATCTCTCGTTATCCCAATCAAAAACAGGTTCATATGCCGGCAGTGGAGATTCCCCAAAATGCTGCATGTAATTTGTGAAAGTTTAAAAGGAATTTTAGTAATCAAATATAAAAATTTGGTCAAAAAGGTTCGTACACAGAAGTTTGATCCTGGAAAATTACTTCCCGATGTACTTGAGATTTCCTCTTCAGTTGATATTTGTGTCCTAGTTCGTCTAGCATTAGCCAGCTCCATTTCTGCAGAGCAGTGAGAATGTTTAAAAAATAATTAGATGCACAGTTGCAACAATTGTTTTCAGGACTATTGCTCTAAAGAAGGATCAAGTGGTCTGTGGGTTTATAAAGTCAATAAATAGAAACTCCTACTAGTAAAGGAATAAGAGATTCAGTAACATGGAAACCTTGGGAGCAAACCCTGCAACATCCCCTTCTTTTATTTAAATAGCTAGTGCAATTCGAAAATTCATAATGGATCCCCAGTATTATCCAATGCAACACTTCTCCACGAGAAAGGATAAGACCAAGTATTGGGTTCTAGTTTTACTTAATTATTTCATCCATATAAATGAACAGAGAATAACTATTTTTGTCTACAGACCTGTTTCAATATCAGTATTTGGCCCCTCAAATATTTGATTGTGAAATGAGATGGACCCAATGTTATCGTAGTGCCCATACTTATACTCGTCTTTAACCCAATCAGCACCATAGCTCTGAACAAGCTCATTCAGATGTGGCCATTGCTCCAAGTTTTCATCCAACTGGAATGAAGATACAAAAGAACAGATTTAAAACCCCAGTGCAACCACTTGCTACAGAAGCAATTAATGATTAAGAAGTCCATGCAGCATCAAAAACCGATATATGGCCAAAGAAAGATTCTAGGCTTATATTAATATGTGCATGTAATCAATTATAAATAAAACATTAACTAGTACTGAAATGGAATGCCTCGGTATTATAAATTTATCTTCTTGACAGGAATATAAACAACATATTGTGCATGTATATAGAGAATCAGAATCAAACTCACCAACGGTTCCATCTGAAAGCAATTTGAAAAGGCCTGCCGTGGAATTCTTCTGAAACGAATCCCACTAGCCAAAGTAGTCTCCATGAGAGAAGCAGAATGTCGAAAGCTGAAAAAACTAAGACCTAAAATCATCATAAATTGGAGAATTAGTTAACATCAATGCTTGCAAGGTACAAAATATGCAAGAAATGGAATGAACCCAGTTTGAGGTTTAAAACAATAACATTAAAGTAAAAAAGTAAAAGTAGAAAGAGTGGAGCAACTTGTCAAACACAAATCAGTCAATCAATCCAAAGAAACCAAAGGTGCTCAGAAAATGTAATTTATACATATATACACACATGCGCATTCTACTAAAACACAATTTTGACAGCTATTCTTTTTTGCGCTACTTAACTTAAAAAATTAACTTCGTTTCTTGCATCCAATTTATGGTTATTTCAAATTATTTTTATTGCATATAAATATTATAATTTTGAATTTACTGTATATATAGAAATAACCAGAAAAAATAAACATCAGCATATGCCGTGTGACACATATAACGGGATGATGACACGTGCTTTATTGATCAACGGACAATAATTGTATCTACAATATATTATTACCGTTTATTTCTAGCAACACACCAGATTTTTAGAATAACACGGCCTTACTTAGGAAAAAGATCAGACAAAATTCGAAGTATGCTCTTTATGATTATTACTGGTAATAACATATTTATGTAAGATCTTCCGAATCTACAACATAAGCCTAGGTTTTGTAGTGGAGTGTGCTATATCCTCTTGGATATATGTCAAGTATCAGGTGAATACAGGGCACATGATAAACACATCATAAAAGTTTATGGATGAAGTTACAGAACAATTGTCTAAGCCTAAATAAGGGAAACAGTGTTTCGATAATCATAGGTTTTAAAAAAATCAAAACCGATCACCAGATACAAGGGCCTTCAGCGAATCTGCTTTCCTTTTTATAGACAATAAAGGTGGAACTATAATGGAGGAGAAGTTTACATCTATATACTATCTAAACTATATAATAGTGGCCCCTCTTTTGCCGCCAAATTTGAGAGTATTTTAGACTCTTCAAGATTTATGCAAGAATATTTGGTACTAGTTCTGATTTATATATGAGCAGTTATCTAATCTAAAGCTGGACTAAGTTAGCTGGAACCAGGCCATGCTAATCCAAATTCAGTAACTTTATCGTTTCAATTCTTAACGAAAGCTGGACTGAACAATGCTAAAACGGCCACCACCCAACACTCGTTGAAAAGTTCTTAACGAAAGCATGAGTCTTTATACACCAGCCGTTCTGCCAAATCAAAAAGATACATCCTTGTATTCAATCTCGAAAACAATGCACCAACAGTTAGAAAAATTAGACTCTCATCCCACCTCTACACAAATACTGAAAAAACAAAAAAACCCACCAACAGAAATGTGCGTACCCGGATCCGACTAAATTTGAAGATGGCGTCGAAGCGGAAGTGTGTGAGCTGAAAGTAAGGAGGCGCCGACTCGGGAAGGAGCTAGGTAACGCCACTTCCGGTGGATCTCGGCTTTGGAGACAAAGCCAGTGCGGTGGAGGAGGCGAAGCTAGGGCTATAAGTAAGAACACAATGAGAATAAAATGAAGTACCTAAAATTGGGAGCTCATGTCAGCCATTCCGGTGCGCAGCGGAGGTAATGCAGCGAAACTTAAGCTCATACGCTGTTGTTAGGGTCCCGAAATTTGGGGAAATCGAGGATTTCTGCAGTGGTTGGGGTTTATACATTCAGGCACAGATACAGAGAGGAAAGGAGCGAGAATGAAGAAAGAAAATGGAAAGAAAATGAAAAGGAAAAGAAAGGAAAGAAGAGTGAGTGAGAGAGTAGTTCACTAGTTTCCACTTTTTTATTACAAAAGTACCTTACTATACTTGTATAGTTGTTGGGAATTTAAATTTTTTTCATGTTATTCTTCTACAATTAATATTAAAAATTCTGAATTTTTTAATTTTATTAAATAAGTTACTATAGTTTTCTTTTTCATAATTCTTTTTACTATTTTTGAAATTAACACTTATACTTGACCAAATAGAATAATTGATTTTATTTCGAGAACTTGGGTTGGATAATCTTTACGCTATATTTTGCAAGTTGGACTTTAATTATAATGAGTCCAGCCTATAGTACTTATAATCATTGCGCGCAACAAATTCATATATTTATATTTGTTCTTTTTTCTTTTGTTTTTTAGCATCTTGTTTTTAATTATATATTAAACATTGGTTTATTTTAAGTATGTAACTATCACATTGTGTTTGCGACTTATATATTTATATTCTTATATTATCTTTATAATGTTGTTACAAAATAAATATGGTGCCACTTTATATAGAGGTCTAGGAAAAGTCAAGTGTTTTTCTCAAATAATGTCGGCGCATTTTGTTTCGTTTAAGAGGACAAATGTTATTCTTGGATTAAACTAAACGCATGAAGTACTAAAATTTATTTTTTAATAACTAAATATTACTAGCCACGTAGAGTTAAGGGTCAATTTTTACATCTTTAATTATGTATGTAGATTTTGCTTTTTCTTGTTGATTAAAAAATTATAATGTAGTTAGAGCTCGCATCTATAATATGAATTATCGCATTATCGAATATAACTAATAAAATATGGTGTCGAGAGTATTATAATCAGGGGCATAGTTAGAAGAGGAGCACGGTAGGCACTGGCCCATTTCGAACTTTATTTTACCTATATAGTAGTAGTATTTATAAATAAAATTAAATAAAAGAAAAATGGACTAAGCTAAGATGTTTCTGGAAGTGTTCAAAATATTGTTGAAATCGAATCATAATTGAAATGTAATTAACGGCTTTATGGACCGTAATCATTCTGATAATTTGATTTCGATTCGTAATCGTGTAGGATATAGTTAGATTTTGATTCAAAAGCTTTAGAACAGTGAGTCGACGGTTCCGAACTACCGAACACCTTTTCTTCTATTTCTACTGGGCCAAAAGTTTGATTGTGCCTCTCATTTTGACTCTCTCAGCCAAAAGTTTGGCTATACATCTGATTATAATCTTAGATATATTGTTATTCTATAAAATGCGTTCGATATCTATAAATTTTCAAATATTGAAAATCGCCAGGAGTTTTTTATTCTTCTTCAACCTTTTGAATTTCACTATCCTAATACTATTTCTCATCCTTTAATACCCATTATTTTCAATTTAATGAGATAAAATGTATATTAGATGGTGGAAACTTGGAGATGGAAAATTTTAATATTTTAAATTTTGTCTTTTTTTATAGACATAAAAAAACAAGTAGTACAACCTAATTAACCGAGCAAAGGGATTTATAATTTCCTTAGATGCAATAATTGCACTAAATGACTGATAAAGAAAAGCAGTCACGTGGGAAACAGCACAACTTTGTTTCATTTGAAGGTAATGGGGCAAACAGAATTGTATGCAATTATTGTAATAAATCACCAAAGAAGCATGCAATTATTACACTAAATATAAACGCCTTCAAAAATATGTAATGCTCCACTCCACATATATTAAATGATTAATGTTCGGAGTTCAAGAAATTATGTTCAAATCTATTAAAATTTAGCATTCCAATTATAATGAAAAGTAATTATAATAATAAGACTAAAATAATGGGAAAATGATGCATGAACAAAACAACCAAAACCTAATTCTACTCGAAATAAAAAGTAAAGCCCAATCCCTCTCCAAAACTTCTCTCTCTTTGGGACAAAATAATAAGACATTTTGGTGGGTAAAGCCTATATTTTTGGGCTTCAAGTTAATGGGCTTCAGATATACCTCTGGACTATTTAAAGATAAGCATAACATTTTTTATTTGATACATTTATTAAGGAGAATGTACTACCTCCGTCTCACTAAACTTGACACAATTCTCTTATTGGGACGTCCTACTAAATTTGGTACATTCCGAAAATAGTAAAAATTATGTCTTTAAAAAGGTGTGGACCCTACCACCTTTTCACTCTTATACTATTTTATACACTCTGCTTAATAATCGTGCCCAAAAATTTTATGTCATCCTTGTTGGGATGGAGGGATTATAAGTTAATGTAAAAGTTGGATTGTGACATGTTTATTGCCACAATACAAAAAGTTTGTCATATTTAATGTGATAGAGGAAATACATTATCCATAATTCTTATCCTACCCATAAATAAATATACATAATTTTCCACAAATTAGATATATTTTAATATCAATTGAATAATAAACATTAAAAATATAAGTAATTATGACTGTTAGGCTACGTTTGATAGATGTGATGAGACGAAGAAAGATGTGATTATTAATGTAAATAGTGTAGTGATTAATAATATGAATAGTGTTTAATAGTTTGTGGTAACTAGTTTCAAAAAGTATGATAATTTAATATGACGTTTGGTAGATAACATGAGAAGGGATAAGATAATTATAGGTAGTAATTTATGGTACTATTCAATCCCTACAAATAATCGGTCCAAATTGGTCTGATTATTATTAGTCTTTCAACAGTGATTTAGTTTAGGGCCATGCTTTTATAACGGGCCCTTCAAATTAGCCTATTTTCCTACCAAACAATAGATGAAAGCAGATTATTTATCTTATCTGCATTCATCTAGTAAACTAAACGCACCCTTAATCTACTTATGTGATTCTTATATGTTTATGTAAACTGTGAATAGACCTAACATATTTTCCTATTGGCTAAAATTAACTTATTTTCTTTTCAGACTATTCTCTTAATATTCACTTGTCTAAAAAATAGTAAATATTGTTATTTTTATTTATAAATCACATTATTTTTTTATCTTTTATATTATTTTTTATTTTACGTGAAAAAAGAAAAACTTATAAGTATTGATAAAAGTTTAATTTTGTTGGTTATTCCCTTCATGTATTAGACTATTCTCTATCATCATTACATATTCGTGTGAAAGCACTTATTCTTTTTGAATGGATAGAAATTTAAAGAGATCCGATTCAAGCAGTCGCACACATGTATTATTATTATTCTTTGCAAACATAACAAAGTGTAAGAACTAAGAAAGAAAAAAGAGCAAGAACAAAATCTGAGCGGCCATTAAAAGTCTATAAAATAAAGAATATCAATCCATTATAATTAAAAAAGTTGAACCATATATAGTTGAAACCAACTGTTTTATATATTTTAATATAAAAAAATAAAAAAACAAAAACAAAATTTCCCATCCAACGTAATGCACACTCAGTCGGTGGATTTTTATTACAGGAGAGAGATATTCATTTATTTATTATTCCATCAGTCATTAATCTTATCCGGTTAATTTGATCAAAATTCTGTGTTTTATAAACAGTTGGAATTAAGAGCAATATAAATATTTTTAATAAGAAAATCAGAACCAACAAAAGTTTAACTATAAGATAGTTTTATCATTTTGAGAAAAAATAGTGATAACTTTACAATTTGGATACGAAGAGTGGATAAATAAGAAGAGATTTAAGAATTAATTATACATTTATTCCACATTTTTATGGATAAATTAATTATTTAAAGATAACAAAATCTTATTATAATTTATGCTATACGCAATATAACACGTATCTTCCTAATATGTAATTAAAATATATTTTAAAATATAATTAGATAGTACAAAAAAGTATATTATAAATAAATATGAAAATTATTATACACACAATTCGAGTTCTATATTTTGAAAATTAAATATTATTCTGAATTATATTATAAATTCAAGTAAAATTTTATTCTCATTCACCTTTTATTAAAATCATTGAAATATATAATTAGTATCATTCAAAATCGAATATATAAAATATAGAAATTGAAATTTATATACTTAAGACTCATAATCATATAATTAAAATATCATGATAAATACTAAAAAAAAATGAAAAGAATAATGAAATTAGAAGAAGTGTGAAAACTTAATTAACATATCATATATTACCATATTTTGTAAATTCAGTACGAAAAATAATTAATGATGTATTAAATAAATAATTAGAGTGTTTTGTAAATAAAATTTTGAGTTTGAGTATCATAAATTAATCACATGTAATTCTTATTTCCTTTCGTAACTTTTTCAAGGTGAGAGATGTTCACTATTTATCGTGGATGCAGATTCACAATAATCCTTTCAATTTTCAATTTTATCTTGACATTGAATTCTTCACATTTGAAGTTGTTGCCCTTTTCCTATTTTATTGTTTGCATTTATGGGCAAGTTTTGTAGATCTCATGCACCTTTTCAAAAACTCCGTATTAACCTTTGAGTTTGGACCTTTAGATTAGATCTTTAAATTGATGCTATACTTTCTGAACATAACATTCATGATAGATTTTCAGGTCAGAAACTTCAAAATTGAATTACACTAAATTATATTTTGAAATCAAATTAAAACATTATAAATCTTCCAACATAGTACTCGAATCATAAACACGATTAGGGGTGTCGTGGTACGGTATACCTTACTAAAATTTTCATACCTTATACCTTATCTTTATCTTCGGTATGAAAAATTTCATACCGTTACCTTACCATACTTTTCGGTATACCTTAGTTCGTTATATCTTATTTTCGGTATGATATTTTTACATACATATACCTTACCTTACTTTGACACACCTTTATTTTATGGTATACCAAAATTTATTTATTTTCGGTATACTTTACCTTACTTCGGTATACATTTTTTTCACGGTATACCAAAACTTATTTATAATGAACACCTTAAATAATATCTAACATATACAAAAACATATTCTCCGTCTCAATTAGCTTGAGACATTTCTTTTCGCCATGAGAATTAAGGAGTACTAGTTAAGAAGTGTATGTTGAGTGTATGTTTAAAGTATAAAGTGATGATAAAAATATATATTATTTAAATTTGTGTGTGTAATAAAGGTTTCCTAAAAAGGAAATGACTCAAGTTAGTTGGGACGGCCCGAAAAGGAATACGACTTAAGATAGTTGAGACATAGGGAGTACTAAATATTACTTTTTAATAAAATAATTTTTTAAATATACCATAAATCATTTACAAAGATATTAACTAACTATATTATTGTATTTTTTATATAACTAACTAGATTTAGGTATATGAATTATAATTAATTTGATCATTTATGCATAATATATTAAATATATATTATTAATTATATATTATAATTTATATTATATTTAATATCAAACATATGTAGTTATATGATCATATAAAACACTTATATTCTTAAATAATACTTTTAGATTATAATTATCTTTATGTTATTGTAATTAATTATATAGTTATTTAAATTGATATGTTCGTTTTAGAAAATAATTTAGTAGATCGTGTAATTATATCATAACTATTTAGGTATGTAAAAAAAAAGTATTATAATATCATTATTAATTAAAATAATAATTATAAGTTCTTGTTCAATACTTTTAATTATCAAAAAACTTACATATTTTGTAATTTATATTTATTAATTATAATTTATATAAATAAATAATTTTGTTATAATTCAAATTGAATATATATATATATATACACATATAATATTATAAATATATGTATATATATAAATATAAATCAATATATACCAAAAGTTCGGTACGGTATATGAAAAGATATCTCGATATTTGGAAAAATCATATTTTTACCTTACCGAAAAGTTGTATCATATGTTACCAAAAATTTCGGTATACCTTATATTCGATATTTTACGTTATTTTTCGATACGATAAGTA